>VRLP01001232.1:0-141988 GCA_009660295.1 Lophius piscatorius
ATAGTTATTATTTTATTTTTTATTTATGCTTTTATCTGCTTTTACTTTGTAGCACTTTGAGATTTGATCCAAATGTAAAGTGCATTATAAATTAAATGTATTATTATTATTATTATTACCACTACTACCACTATGACATGTACTATTACTAATATTGATATTATCACTACTACTACCCCACCATTAGTACTACAACTACCACTAAGACTGCTACAACTACTATCACCACTACTACAATTACTATTACAACCACAACTACTGCCGCTACTAGTATTACTGCTACTACTACCATTACTACTACCACTACTACTAGAACTACTGCTAGAACTACTACCACTTCACCCGCAACTATGACTTCTACTACTATTGCTATTACCGCTACTACTTACCCAGTATTAGAACTACAACTACCACTAAGACTGCTACAACTACCACCACTACTACACCTACCTGTACTACTAATACCAATATTACTACCACTATTACTACAACCACCACCAATAATTGTGTGTGTGTGTGCGCGTGTGTGAGAATGTTTGATGAACATTAACCGTACAGTCTGTCAGACACACTGACAGTCACCTGGGACAGAAATCACATCAGGGATCCCGTTCGAGGGATAATTATAGAGATCAGCATCACTGGTCATCATCAGGTGTTTAGAGATGAATGTAACGGCATGATGAGATTAGGGACTTGAGTGGAATAGAGGATATTTAAAAAAGCTAGAGCGGTACCGCTGGTTATGATCGGATTTCAGGCATTACATGTGTTACATTTGATCCTTCCCATGATATCAAGACTGGATTGTCTGGACTGTTGTTCAGTTCTAAATGCTTTCTACAAGCATGTCAAGAGGCTGAGGCTCCAATAGCTGCAGTTAATTCTCTTTCAACAAGGTTGCTGGTTTGATATCCCGAGTGAAGTTTGATACTTCCAGGTTTCCTTAAATATGGGTTGTAAGTTTGACAGATGTTTTAAGATTTCATTCCAAGTTCATTGTCCAGATTTTGACCTGATTTCATCACTGACAGTCAGCCTCAGAAAATTATCAAATATATTATCATTTATTTATACAGCAAATTCGTGAACACGTTGAATACGTCTGTTAATCTTGTCTGGAACAATTATTTTTAATTGATCATGGATTAACTAGCTGCTATCTACATTACCAAATTAACTGACGCATAAATGAATCAAATTCAAGCTTGCTTAGTTGAAACTGCAGTTTGGATTTTGTTTCATAAAAATCTATTTTTAATGAAACATTAGAAGCACTGCTATAGAAAACCTCCAGCCAATATCTTTATACATTACAAGTGTGATTTTTTTCATTTTTATATTTGCCTATTATCTAACATTAATCTCAGGGGGAGGCCACCTGTCTCACCTGGGACAACTTCTTTAGTCAAACGTGGTTTATTTTATTATACATCTGCGCTGATCATCTTGGTATTTGGTTGTGTAGAGGCAAGAGCCGACACCTGTTACTGTTAGTGGTCTCAGGTGGGATGCGAATGCCGTCATGATCTTTCTGTGGACATCCAATGACCCATGTTTCATCCTAGACGATGATGTGACAGCTCGTGTTCTTAATCTTTCTCACCCTTGCAATTTGCCTTTCCAGCTGCTGAGGCATACCACTCTAATTTTCCATGTGGATCTCTTTCAGGACCTCTTGGCTGTGTTGCTAGATAAAGACCAAATAGAATACTCAAATTTATAAAGACCTCTTTAACCATTTGAGCAGTGATTCTCCCCTGCTACATCGATAACCAAAACTTTGTGGAAAAACCTCAGCTCACTTTGTAGCCGTTCTCCCACAAAGTCCGTGTTCTGTGTTATTTTCAGCTGCAGCTCTTGTCACAGATAAAAATTCTACTTCTGAGTTGTGAAAAGTATTGTACTGCCTTCTGATTTCCTCCGGTTTGTGTCTGTCTCATACAAGAATGTGTCGTATCGTCATACAATATTTCACATGAAACAAAGTCGACCTCAGTTCATAGAAAACTCAAGTTTTAAATGACCATATAATTTATTAAGGTGAAAATATTATTCAGTGATGAACAGGTGACTAGTGCAAGATGTGTGTATCCTTCATCCTTCATTTAAATTAATATTGTATGTAGAAGTAAAACAAAATGATGAGTAGTAGCTGCTATATGAAGAATAGTCAAAGACAAGACATGGGGAGAAAAAGAGGGAAATGAGGTGGGAAATAGTGAGCGTGTTTTTTCCATCTAAAACAGAGCAGCAGTGGGAGGAGGGGGAGGGAGAGCTTGATGATTTAGTGCTGTGTCAGCAGTAAGGTGTCATCTATCTCTCCAGAGACAAAGCCAGTGAGAAGTTATAAGTTTTTAAGGAGGAATGAAAATGTTTCACACAGAGATTAACATTATGAGCAAACCTTTAAAGCTACTGACGGCATGAAAACCTAAAAGATTGTATATTTAGAATAGAATACAATATAACTTTATTGTCGCTGTTGCAGAACGATGAAAGGCCGTTTCAGTAGCACTTGGGTCAGCAGCATGTAGGCAAATACAAAGGCATACTAAACACAATATACAGAAGCGCAAGAAAATAAAACAGTTTAACAGCTTGCGGTTGAAACCTGTTTTTCAGTCTGTTTGTTTTTGTCCTGAGTGTCGGGTATCTCTTTCCAGAGGGGAGGGTGGAGAACAGGTGATGTCCAGCGTGAGTAGGGTCCTCAATCATACAGCTTGCTTTCCGCTGGAGACGGCCGGTGTAGATGTCTGTGAGGGAGAGTAACATGGTCCCGATCACTCGCTCTACCGTCCTCACCCCCCGCTGGAGGTCCTTCCTGTCCTCTGCTATACAGCTGGTGAACCACAACGTGCAAAGGTAGGTCAGTAGGCTCTCTATGGTGGACCGATAGAACTTTATCAACAGGTGTCGAGGGACACTAACCTGTTTCAGCTTCCTGAGGAAATTAAGTCTCTGTCGGTCTTTCCTCACCTGGTGAGAGTTGTTCCTGGACCAGGTGAGGTCAGCTGAGATGTGGACTCCAAGGAACTGGAAGCACTCCACCCTCTCTACCTCCTCTCCGTGTATGCAGAGGGCGCAGTGCTCAGTGTTTTTTGATCTCCTGGGGTCCACTACCATTCCCTTGGTTTTAGCTATGTTTAGGTCCAGGTTGTTGATGCGATACCATTTCTTAAGATACTGAACCTCCTCCCTGTAGGCTGACACGTTATCTGTGATCAGTCCTTCAATGGTTGTGTCATGAGCAAATTTGACGATGGTGGTAGTGGAATGAATGGAGGAGCAGTCATGGGTGGAGAGGGAGTAGAGGAGAAGACTGAGGACACACCACTGCGGCGTGCCAATGTTTAAGAAATGAGTGGATGAGGTGTGATCCCCCACCCTGACGTTCTGGGGCTGTATAAAAGGATGTCCAGAATCCATGTAGAGTGAAATGTCGAGGCCCAGGTTGCTCAGTTTTGAACTCGTTTGTGAGGTATTACAGTGTTGAAGTCAACAAGCAACAGCATCACATATGTGTTTTCTCTGGTCCAGATGTTTGATGACTGTGTGGGGAGCCATTATGGAGGCTTCCTTCTTGGGCACTGGAACAATGGTGGTCGATTAAAGGCAGGTGGGGACAACAGATTGTTTGAGCGAGAGGTTGAAGATGGTGAATACCTCTGCTAACTGGTCCGTGCATGTCTTAAGTACCCGTCCTGTGACTCCATCTGGACCAGCTGCTTTCATCAAGTTGACTCTACGAAGGGTATAACCTGGTGTTGGTGCAGTTTAATTGGGTTTTCCGTCTCTGATTTGGGGCGATGGTGGCTCAGTTGGTAGAGCGGTTGTCGACTTATCTGAAGATCAGTGGTTGATCCCGGCCACTGCATGTCGAAGTGTTCTTGAGCAAGATGCTAAACCCCAAGTTGCACCCAATGGCTGTTCCATTGGTGTGTGAATGATGGCATGAATGGTTTCCACTCTTGATGAGCAGGAGGCGCCTTGCATGACAGCCTCTATCATCACTGTATGAATGTGTGTGGGAATGGTTGAATTCTGACTCAGGTTTTAAAAGCGCATTGAGTGGTCGAGCAGACTAGAAAAGCGCTATATAAGTACAGTTCTTTAACCACTTTACCATTTTTGTTTTTTATTGGGGCAGGATAGATGCTGTCCTCTGGGTTGCGGTGGTCGAAGCGGCCAAAGAACTGGTTCAGAGTGTCCGTTAAATTGTGTTTGGTGGAATTCATGGCTGTGGAGTTGTCCTTGTAGCTGATGAGCATCTTTGTGGCCCCTGCCACATGCACCTGGAGTTTTTGTTGTTACAGTGTTCCTCAATGCACTTTTTTATCTGCGTTTTGGCCTTCTAGATACTCTTTGAAGGCCAGCAAGTCCCCTGATTTGAAGGCAAAGTCGCATGCTCTAAGCAAGGTCCAGACATTGCTGTTGAGCCTCGGTCTCTGGTGTGGGAACACTTTAACAGTCTTTGTTATGGTCCTACTCTCGGCACAGAAGTCTATGTAGGAGAGAACAGCTGATGTGTGACCCTGAAGCAGTCCTGCAGGGATAAGGTGTCTTCCTCAGCCCATACCTGAACTGTTTTCATGGCTGGTGTCTGTCGGCAAATCAAAGGTTTCTATGCTGGGGACAGAGACAGATGATCTGAGAGTCCTAGATCTGGCAGAGGGGTGGCTTTATAAGGCATCTGGGATGTTGGTTAAGACCTGATCCAGAGTGTTTTTTTTCCCTCGTCGCAAGTTCACATTTTTGTAGAATCTGGGCAGGACCGACTTCAGGTTGGCACGATTAAAGTCCCCCGCCACTATAACAATGCTGTCTGGGTGCGCCGACAGCTGTTGGTTAATGGAGCGCTGTAGCTTCTCCACGGCTAATTTAGCGTAAGCTTGCGACGGCACATAAACAGCTGTTATGAGGACCGATGTGAGCTCTCTGGGCAAAGTCGAACGGTCTGCAATGCAAGATCAGATAATCTATGTCCAGTGAGCAATGAGTGACTTTAACTGTCCGTCTCACTGCCTGTCTGTCTTTATGCTGGTTGTATGTGCTCTGAATGTGTGCTAATGTTCTGGCAGAGGCAATACTTCAAACGATAGCATGGACATACTATAAGTGGGTTAGAGTGGGGTGAATTTACAGTAAGCTCAGTGCCATGTATCTCTGAAGCACAGCATCTCTTGATGTCCGTTGATGTTTCACCATCTCTCTTTAACACTTTTCTCCCCAGCTGTAACCTTTTCTGACGAGAAAATGCTACGTCAATAAAAGCTTTTTAGACATCAGGAAAAATCAATTTGCTCCGATTGCACCATTTCTCAAGCCTGTCGACCAAACAAATGAGCCATTCTCCCTCTGAATACAGGAGTTGTCCCGTAAATGCTGTTTTATTCAGTTGACTTTCCCTTCAGGTTTTACTGGCAGCAGTAAGTGCATGGTTGGTCCGTTCTCACACCACCAACTTTAATTGTTCCAAACTTTTTTTTATTTATAGTATTCCTATTTTTACTCAGAATAGAGTGATTTAAACAAAAATAAAACTTATAGTCATTCATGGGTTAAGTACACATACACATACACACACATTCACACAGATGATCTCTGATAAGTAAGTGTAAGAGGTCTGTCTTGCTGCTGGTTTTATAGGGGAATTTATGAATTTATATACAGTATTTTTGCTCCGATTACTCTGCAAGCATACACTCTAATGAGATGCATGCTCATTGTTCTCTGTCTCTTTCTCCCAGGTTTTAAATTGGTGCTGTGTTTCAGTAGCAGACTCATCATGTCCTGTCTTGTAGCTCAACATGTACAGTGAGAATAAAATTTAGCTTTTTCTATCCAACACTGTAATGAAAGTGGCACAACAAACCCTTGGCGTCAAATACACTTTATCGCAAATGAGGGGTAATTTCATTTTGGGAAGATGATTTTAGCATAATTGTATTCATGAGTTTGTTAGATAAAGGAGCTGGCAGGTACGCTTGACATTTCAGTGACACTTTGTTTTGCATAAAATACTTTCTTTCATTCAGAGGAAGCTGGCTAATTCGGCATTGTTAACAATAAAGTTTAAATATAATCATAAATTAGTGGGAAAGTCAAGCTATTAAATTTTGATTAATGTTTTATTACATGTCTCCAGACTCTTTTTTGAGACTCTTGGATTATATCTATTCTGGTTTCATTCATTCTGACACTCTTTCAGTAAGAGTTGTTTTACACTCACATCTCCATTGTGTTAAAAATATGAACTACTAACCCCAGTTAACAGTTGCAGTGTCAGCATCCTCTAAATGCTGTCTGTCCTGTGATAATCTACTTTCAAGGCTTCCTGCGTGTTCCTCCTCTCCCCCGTATTGTTAACACCATCTCACTAAGATCTTTTCCTTTCATCCTTGCCGAGTTCTTTTTAACTTGCATTAGACACAACTCACTTTCACTTGTTTGAAGGCAGATGTTTCACGGCTTTAGGGGGTTTAAAAGGAAGCAAGATATAGGCAGTAGAATGGATTGGAATTACACTGATGAGCCATAACATACATTTTACCACTTTGTTTTTTTAATGGTGGGGGGGGTGTTAAGACAAAGCCTTTATTTGACACAAACGATCATACAAGTAGTACAATGTAGCAGAATTGGTTCTCTGCATTTGACACATCCCTGAGGGAGCAGTGGGCAGATATCTGCAGCGCCCAGGGATCTGATTGGGGTTCAGGGTCTTAAAGTTAAAGTCAAATTATTTTCATTATCTTGTTCGAATGGCAGCTGTCAGTGGGATGGAAAGGTTAGGCAGTGAACATTGTCTCCTCAAAGGTGACGTGATGGAACCAGGAAAAATGTTGTCTTGGTCAGAGCATCTCCAAAATTGAAAATCTTGTTGGGTTTGAAATGATCAAAGGAGCTCAACAAGGTCAAGGAAGAACTTCTGTAGCACAAATTGTTGAAATATTTAATAGACTAGACTATAGAAATACTCTTTAAAAAACTAATTCCTTATCATAACTTTTGCAATCTGGATTTTTTCTACTGCTATTGTGTTTTTTACATGTAGTATTTTTTGTCCAGATGTATTCCACTAATGCAATCACCTAAGAAAAATATTTTTTCCTGCTTTTTCTGAATTAATGACTTATTTATCGCATAGATTTGGAAAAACAGGGCAATTATTTTTGGGGGGGTTAATGCAATATGCTTCTGCACATGTTATTGCTAAACATGTTAAAGAAACAAACAAAAAAAACTTTGTTTTTGAATCTGAAAGGGCCTGAAAGTACTTTTCAAACCTTTTGGTCATGTTACACAAGTGGAATACTGGCTGCAGTAAAAAGAACAAGGAGGCAATGAAAGATAAATCAATTCTGCTATTGACATTGTGTTTCTCGAGCTCACTTACGGCTTTAGGAATGATAAAAACAAATAAGAGAGGCAACACTTTCAGACACTCATGCTAAGTGAGGAACTGAACCAGAATTGATCGAGTGTCAACGGGCTGACAAATTACTTTCAGATTGGAACTCGTGGGCCGTGACTGGTTTGAGATTGAGCTGACGCTACACTTGTAGTCGGAATAGCACTGGGACCTTAACCACCACTGTGATCACTTTTTAATTGTCCTCCTCCACCTCTCTTATTTGCCTTCTGTCTCTATCCATCCCTGCTCTCTCCTCTGTGTGTCTCTCTGTTGCCTCATGGATCAATGATCAGTGGAGGGTAAGGTGACCTTCCTCTGATTGACCAATTTTAGAGCTTACAGTACGGAGTACCGCCTTGTTCAAAGACTCAGGTATTTTCGTAGTCATGATGCGATTTATAGGGGTGTCAAAAGAGTTCAGTCAATGAAGTAGGCCTACGCTGTCGTCCCGACAGTAAAGGAATATCCCCGTAAAGACCCCCAATCCCATGCATGTACAAGCAATTCCCCTGATTGATTTCTTCAAATTAAATGTGACTCATCAATAATCCTTAACAGTCCGTATTTAATCACTCTATTTCTAAAAACTCAGCAATATGTTCGTAGATAAGATCCCATAGTACCTTAATAATTAATAACTTTTTTCTCTGTGCTCAGTAATAAAACAAGACAGATTTCCTTGTGTTAATTCATATGAGCTAAATTTAGATATGTTTGAACTTGAACATTTAGGTTTATATAAAACATATAGATGTTACATTTAGATACAAGATTTAGACACAACATTTATATTTAGATATTTGGAGGTAAATATGGAAAGTCAGCATGTGCTTCTTTTACAAACGGCGGCCTACAGAGTTCAAAATCAACATTGGTTGCAAAGTACACACTTTTACATTGACAGATGGGGAAAAGGTTGGGGTTGGCATTGGGGAAGTACAGCATTTATCTACTAATGAGTTGGTGGAGATAAAGAATATTGATGAAATGAATAGTATTCATTCAATGAAAATACGATCATAAGTTACACAGAAATACTAGTCCAAAGTAATGCCAATATTGACTTCTCTCCTGGGTAAAAAAAAAAAAGTATACTGTTTGCATACAAGCTCACCTCAAGAACTTTGTTAGGTGATAAAATGTCAACAACATAACAAATGTAATTTGTCCTGAAAAAATATTCCCATGTAATTAAAAAAAAATTGGTTTACAACAGAGCTCTGCTGTGTATCATTTAATGGAACTATTCCTTCCCAGTTTCTCATTAAAGGACGCCTCAGCTCTTCTCTTCAAGAGAGTTGACAGGGAATGTTTCACGGCTTTTAGACCACTGTACCGACCCAAATAATTTATCAGTATGTTCAAGGGACAGCCACAGCAGTTGCACGCTCTACATCTCTCTCTCTCTCTCTCTCTCTCTCTCTCTCTATGTGAGTGATTTGCTTGTGGCTGCAGGTCAGAGTAAATTATTGAGGCTTGCTCAGTTTATAACCATAAATGCTCTCTCTCTCTCTCTTTCTCTCTCTCTCTCTCTCTCTCTCTTGTATTTTCTATTTCCTCTCCCTCAACCTTCAGCCAATTTAGAAAATGCAGTGAACGGAATGAGAAGGCTTTTCAACATGGTATGAAAAGGAATAATAATGAAGCAAATGTGCTAAAGATGGACAGAATAGGAGAAATGATGGGAACTACATGGAGCACTATCGAGAGCAGGGAGGACTGACAGGAGTAGAATGCTAATGAATTGGACAGCAGCCACTTACATCTTTCACCTTCAACCTGTCCTGCAAGGAGAGCTGAGTACGTTATGCAAAACAAATCTTTTGTAATGGCCAATTTTTTGGTGCACATGTATACATGGCCATGCCAAGGGATTTAGATACACCCAAAAAAGAAGCTAGCTAGAGAATAAAATGTAGTTTTTCCAGAAATATACAGGTATATGTGAATTTTTAAGACCTGTGGAGGGCAAACATCTGAGGATGTAAAAGTACACACATTGTTTACTCTAGTAAGAGTAAAGTTAATTATGGTAAAAAAAAATAATTTTTTAAAAAAAAAAACACCTTGTGAATTAGAATGATTAAACTTAGTACTCAAGTTAAAGTGGACAAAGTACATGATCTGATAAGCACCCTGATATATAAAGTTTAAAACTCAAAAGGAAATTTCTACTGACTGAAATTCTAAACTTTATTTCAAGCTTCTGTTACTGACTAAATTTTAAGATAAAAGAATAATTCAGTATGAAAGACCATTATGTAAAACACAGGTAGAGAAAAACAGAGATAGTAAAAATGGCCATCACACTTTTTTCTTCGAGGTTCTTTGTAGGGTTATTTTCAGTTCCATCTGTTGTGTTGTAATATGCACCGATGGATACATCCAGGGGTCCGGTTTTCTTGGTGTTATGGGTCTCTTTTAATGAGGTTAAAATCTGTCTTGATGTTGGGAATATTCTAATAAAGTAAGATGGATTCATTTGTCTGCCCAGATTGTTAACATCATCAAAGACCCAAAGAGTGAAATGAAGGCAAGGTCATTCATTCCACCCACATACACACAGACCAGAAATGACGTGGTCATCCAATGAGGAAGTGTACTATCTTTGCAGTATACAATATATTTGCAGCAGTAAAGTTGCAGCAATTATTTCCCAACTCTTACTATTTACATCTACAGCCCTCTGTGACCTCAATGGTGGTTACGGCTATAGATGTACATTGTATGTGTTTCTTTTTGCTAACTAAACCAAATAGTGTTTTGGAGTGTTGTCGTCATTAGAGAGCTGTGAAAATGAATGAGCACAGAGATTATAGATAAAAGATGAGAGACGGATACCAACAGAGGAAGAGAGTAGAAATGGAAGGTTGAGTCGATCTAATTTTCATTAATTATTCAGGGTGTATACTATTTTCTCCTGTTGTGTGCTGCTGCAAGTGTCATACCTCAGCAATTTTTACAATAGCAAAAGCATGCACATTTGCAACAAACAGAAACATGCCATTTTTTTCTTTCAATTATTTTTCTGAGATTTGTTTGAAAATAAAATTTGTGCCCTGAAAAATTGTGTCAAAAGAGAACAAAAAGTGGCAGTTATTAATTTACTTTTTATTATCTTATCTATCATCTATAACTTATTTAACATAGGTCTACACTACACATTTTCAAAAATAATTGCTTTATCAATCATGACTTTCTCCTCTCCTGTAAATGCCTTTGGTCTGTCCTGTATACATAATGTGAAGGAGGTTGTTGGTATGATAAATCCACAGAGAATAACATTATACTATTGCTTTGGTTTAATTGTTTTTTTTGTCAATGCTCTCATCAGCATATCTCCCTCAAGCATCAGGCAGCTGTTTTCTCTGACAACAAGGCCAGATAAACCCAGTGTTCCCTTCCTCTAAGGCACCGAGCAGCAGACAGACAACACTAACAACTAGTTAGTAGAACATTAACCGGGTCAGGACACAGAAGTTTCATAATATTTCAAAAATATTTTTTTTGCATTAAGGACTTCACACATACAGGAATTCCGGTATTGTATTTTAATGTGGGAGACTAAAAACACATAATCACATAAAACATCTGAGGCGGATTTTCGTACTTCATAAATATTGTTGAATGGATGCTACTGCTGGAAGTTGCAGACTGCTTTGTCAGGGGTCACATAATCTCATAACATCATCTCATAAAAGTGTTGTCCTGTCCTGCAGCCGCAGAATGAAGTGCCAGAGTTACACAGGTGCACACCAAGGCCACACGGTGAGCCCCCACAGATCAGTGGCTGAACAATTGATGCCTTTGCTCCGAAAAAATGTACATGTGGGTGAGCGATTGGATAGGAGTAGATAAAACAATGAGTATGAATTCACTGGAAGTGAGCCAGAGGCCGTTGCTCTTCAACTGCAGTCTCTTCTATTATCACCATCATCATAACTATCTTCTGAGGTTGCTAAACAGATGCACAGCTTGACAAATGTGGTTAAATATAGTAAATTACATAACTATTCTACCTTTTCCGAGGGAATTAGAGGAGCCAGAACTAGCAAGACAGACCTTAGCCATTATTTTGTGTTTGAGCATTCATGTATATGTTCATGTATAAAGCAGATCATGCTATGGTGACAAAAAAGGGAAGAAACTATTTCACTATCCTATTCAGGAATAGATCAAAGTGAATTGACAGTTTTGAACACACTCCAAAGCTTTGAATGAATATGAGTGTGGTTGAGTTTGTAAGGGTGTGTTTTTTTCCCCTCCAGTCCAGATAGCTTTGGAAAAGGAAAACACACACACAAACACACACACAGAATTACATATTCTTCTCTAAATGTTCATTTGGTATAAAACACGGCAATAGATATGGATGGAAGAATTCCACTCTAATATAAATCCTTGTGTTTTCGCTTCCTTCAATGAGAGCAATGGAAAGATTTAATATGGGCAGCTTGGGTGTTTTGGTCCGTGCCTGTTGTGTTACCATCCCTTGGATCAAATAGGGTTTGTTTGTCTGCCTCATTCTCCCTCTCTGTCTATTTCGGCTTTTCCACCCACTTATAATCTACAGTTCTTTTGAAAAATATTTGAACACATCTGGGTTTCTTCTATTTTTGTGTGTTAATCATAATAAAACAGTGTTGGATCTTAAAAACAAATAATTTAAAACAGAGTTAACCAAAGAGAACACAAAATACAAAAAAGATATTGTATTTTTGTTTAAACAAAACAGATCAGTTCAAATCATCTTGGGCCTCTGTGAAAAGGTATTTGTTCCCTTAGAAACCCCCAAAAATTACCAGACTGCATTAATAATTGGTTGCTGCTGCACAAGACTTACCCAGAACTGATTAAGTTCTGCTAAATCCAATCATCACTTAAATAGACCATTTTCAGAAGTGTGAAGTTGGCTTGTGGGTCTCACTGGTAGAGCTAATAGAGTTCAACAAAATAAAAAATAAACAACTTCCAGAAGAGATGAGGATGAAAGTGATTGAAATCCTTCAGTCTGGGATTGATTACAAACCAATCTCTAAGGCTCTGGGACTCCACAGATCCACAGAGAGGCACATTATCAGCAAATGGAGGAGAGTCAATACAATATGGAACCTTACCATATGTAGGCGACCTTCCAAATTTCCTCCAAGAGAAAGCAAAATCATAAATCATGAGATCCAAAAAAAAACATCCAATGAATGTGACTGCATTAAAGCAGCTCTGAAAAACACTTAGTCGGTATTCCACCATATTAATGTCATGTGTGAATACTTGACCATGTTGGTGAATTAGATGTTGGATAACATTTTGGCTTTTTTGCCCAAGTGTGGACCCAAGTCAGGAGGGCTCAAAAAATCCTTCCCCAGTTTGTTAATGAAGCTAAATACACAGGCCTTGATTTAATATTAAGTTTCTGTTTAATACGGCTGTATATGGTGCCAGCAGATCACTTTAATTGCAGTCTCACACACAGAAACACACAAGCTGCACTCATACACTCTCTATCTGGTTCCCCCTCATATGTTTGGAGAGCGTGAAGAAGTAATTATTTGCTTGGCCAGTCTTAGCATGCTGTAAGTCTCTAGGAAGACTCGCCTACAGCATCAGCTGCAAACAAACCCCAACTTGATTACACAACACAAATAGGATCTGAGAGTATGTGTGTGTGCCTTGTCTGTAATGCATGAATTGGGACATGAATACTAAACCTTCCTTGTATTAAAATTAAATGTTTGCACATAGAACGCAGCATGTAAAATGGTTTTGCGTGGGCATAAGTGAAAAAGTCCTGATCTATAGAAAAAAGGCTCATGCAGTTTGTCGGTGGTCCCACTCTTAAATGCACACGCAAAACCTCAACCACGTTCCCTGGTGTCACTGTACAATAGTGATGGCATGTGGAGCAGAAAATTGAGGTTAGAAAGGAGTTAATGGAACAGGGGGTGGGTGTGAAGAAAAGAATGGAGGAAAATGATTCAAAGTGAGGACAGTGTATTCAGGAAAAGAATATATAGAAAGGACAGTGAGACAGGGGAAAAAAGGAATGAAAGGGCGAAACGGAGAGAGGAGGAGGTGTTGGAAGAAAGTCATGAGGGTAGAGCTGATCATTACGGAGGAGCCAGAACCATAATGTATGTTTCTGAGGCGATAAAAATCTGTTACGATAGTTCTCCCAAGATGACTGTTACCAGCTTTTATTTGTCTGTGTGTGTGTGTGTGTGTGTGTGTGTGTGTGTGTGTGTGTGTGTGTCTGCATGAGTAAAGTAGACTATAAAGTGTGACTTAGCGGTGTAATTTTCTTGCGTATGTCTGGGTTTATATGAGTCCAGTGGGCTGCACTGTTGCAGAGAGTTTAAGAGTTTTGCGTGATATCCTTTGAGTGAGTCCTATCACAACATGGAGATCAATAGGTGTAGGTTGCTGAGGGAGGAGCCTGCAGACCGATCATCTGAAGTAGGTCATAGCTGAATAGCCTGTCATTCTGAAACCTCACTATTTCTCAATGCTCCATAATAACAGGCAGGACAGAATTTCCGTACTGAACGTATCCGAAATGCAATTTTTTTCTTTCAGTGTTGTTTTTTGAGGATTGTTTGGGGGTTCTCCAGGCGGGGGAGAATAAATTGGTTTTAGGAATATAAACAGTTATGTTCTCCAGATAACCCTTTGATATTGGTCCTTCTAAATCCAATTTTACTGATCTGCATTTGAAGTACATTGTGTTTCACCATTTTACTGACTGATGTACACAGATTACCAGTGGTGGGCCAACCTGGGCCGTCAGCACTATACTCCCGTGATTCAGCTGCCCTCAAATAACTTCACAATGGCTCTACAGCTACAGCGTGTTGTCAGACCATGTACCCAACCCATATTCAAAGAGACAGTAACATGTATCTAATGGAATAAACTATTAAAATGATGTTCAACACCTATGAGGGATAAACACTAACTGCATGGATACTGAAACCATCAAGGATTTAGCATTATTGCACAATATGACATTATGCTGCATCACTAATAAATTTGACATGTTTCACGATACTGTCATTAGTAATTAATAATCTCTCAAGAACCCATCAGATTAACTCATAAAATCACAAAGAAAGCAAATATGCCATTCAGCAGCCAAGCTGCTGGCATAAACATACATGAATGAATCTGGACCTCATCAACACCACAACAGTAGCATCCACCAACAGTAAGCAATACTAAACAGATATTGTATATACAGAAAAATAAGACTCACTTCCTCATCTGTAGACAAAGACACAGTTGTAGAGTACACTGGTGCTTTTCAGTTTTTTTTTATCCATTGGCATGGAGGTCCGTTTCCTCCAATAAGTTTGTATTTGTTGAATATGAGCGCTCGGCAGGAGCAGTGGATATGAGTGAAGCGGCTTCCTCAAGCGTGTAATACTGACGTAGGATGAGTCTAGCTTAAGAACACACCAAGTTCTACCTACTGGTTGATAACAAGCAAGTTAGCTTTTGCCTTCGTGAAGGCCTAGGGCATTTCTTTTTTTGACCCACCCACTATAAATCAAAATGTGATTGCGGTTAATTCACAACCGTCACTTTCTAAACAAACACAGAAGGCCATGGACTTCTCTTCCTGGTGTTGAAGTTGTAGCCAATCAGTGAGCCTGCTCTAAACTTTTTTCTGCCTAGCAACGAAAAATCACTCTAAATATTTGATTGGATAACTCTGTTTTGATGTTTTCAGGCCGGTAACCCTTTCTCTTCTGAAGCAAACCTGAGAGAAAATTAGGCCAAGAGTTAAAATAAAATGATTATTAAATAAAAATGTAATTAAATATGACATTTGAAATACTGAAATGTTTGTCGTTCTCTTTAGGCCTAAGGGGCACTGGGAGTTCCCCTCTGCGAATTACCATTCTTTTAGGGTAGTGTGAATGGTAAAACTGTCCATTCACTTTGATCTATTCCTGTTGCTGTAGGCTAGTGAAATAGTTTCTTTCCTTTTGCATCACCAGAAGGATGACTTGCACATCCTCATAAACATGAATGCACAAACACAAAATAATGGCTAAGGTCTGTCTTGCTAGCTCTGGCTCCCCTAATTACCTCAGAGGAGGTAGAATAGACAAACAACAACAGGGATGAGATATTCTGTCAATATGAAAGACAGGGGAAATCAATAGGTACATTTGATTTTTGACCTAAAATCATTGCTGTACATTTGATGTTTATTGCAACTTTAATAGATCCACATGCTTTTAGTTGTTAAGCTTTTGGATACACTTTAAAGGAGTAAAGGCTTTGAAGAGAGGAAAAGATAGGAAATGAAAATGGGCTTTCAACATATAAAAATATCCCTTACATTAGATGTGACAAAGCCTCTGTATGAAAGTGGTGAAGGATGTGAAAACCGTCTCTACTATTGGAATAGTAGAGATGTGGCACAAGGACAGATGATCTTTCCCAGGTTCTTTGATTGCTATTTTAACAAAAATGCCCAAATCATTCCAATAGCTAATGAGTTGTATCAAGTCTGGTTCACCATCACACGGTCACTTGATCCTTTGCTCTGACCCTTTGTTACTGCATTGACTTAGTGCTTCTGCCTGTGTTCACATCTGATTCCAGACTCCTGTTGTGCTTTTATCAACTTTTTAGTATTGATCTAATAGAGCAGTCCGGATCCTCTGCATTTTCTTGTTAATTCATCCTCAAAATGAAGAAAACTGGTGAATGAAAGCAGTAGAAGTTAAATTAGCCATAGACATCTGCTGCATTTAGCCATTTGTTTGTGAAAAGAATCAGTCACAGGGATTCGCTCTACTCTGTGCAGTGAATTTATGAGTTACAAATCTTATGTCTGTGTTATTCACAAAGTGACCTCGGCTGTTTGACTTATTGATTTGTGCAAGAGTAGGGCTCCTAAACCGCTCGTCCATGAGGCTGATGGGACTTCATTCAGAATATACTGTGTTCCAGCACTGTGCCTCTGGCTGATGGTCGTCTCAGGGTAACTTCAGAAAGCTGTTTTGGGTAGTAATTCATTACTTTTAATCAAATAAGTATTCCCCTAGAAACAATCCATTAAATATTGGTTGTTATTCAGATCAACATATTGATCCTGATTTTCTTTAAGGTTTCTTCACCATTGTGGGATTAGGACCAAATGCAAAAATGTTGCTTCTTAATTCTTGGATGATTTAACAAAAAAATTCACCCATCTCCACACATGAGAATGTAGTATGGTGGAACGTGTAATATTTTCTAGAATAAACATCAAACTAATTATTGATATGTTCTTCCAAATTTTAGGGGTTGGCTGTCATGGTCAATGGTTCATATTATGAGGGTAAATCGATCATCGGTAAACTGCTGTTAGCTGCAATGAGCAAAATCTCGATGAATAGTGAAACTACATCGAATTTATCTATTTGTGTATATATTATGTATATAAAGATATGTACACATATATACATAAATATATAACCGGGTAAAAATATATAAATAAACATAAAATTAAATAAATATAAATATATAAATATGGGGCAAAGAGTCTAATCTCCAAAATGGTCCAGTGCTGTAGTGGTGGACGTGAAGTGAGTGTGAGGTAAGTGGATGGAGGAAGAGTCCAGTGTACAGACAACAACAGGAAGCTGCCTTGTCAGCTCATCTGTGAAATACACTGTGCCATGGTTTAATTTATTTATTTTTTATTTGCTAAATTAAATTTGAATTTATTTACTGTCGCTTAGCCGTTAGTATTTCTTATTGCTGTGCATTACCATTTGCCAATTTTGAGTGTAACTGGCATACTTCTAAATCCTGATTCGTGAGAAATGGGTGTCTAACTGGTGGGAATACAACGCTGACAACCGCAGTATACATTCCTTTTCCTTTTTTTGGTTTATGTATAACCTTGACATACAAATGTGCAAAAAATTCTGTTCTGCAAATTGTGGCATCCAGACATTCCCCAGGATTTACTAACTCACAGTCATGCATGAGGTTGGCTAGCCTGTTTTGCACTCACACTTGTCTTCCCAAGGCGGGCTTGATGTGCCATATAGTGGAGGCATAATGGGCGTCCTGATTTGTTCTGCCTCTGAGACTGCGTCAGAAGCATAGCGTCCTTTGAGAATGGTCTCCATTGCAGCTCTTTTGCCTGATCTCTGACTGAGTCATCACTCACAAGGAGAGGGAAGGGGTAGAGAGATACTTTGGAGAGGGGTGACCTTATATAGTGGCTTCAGTGCATCATAAATGGAACTCAAAGCCTAGGAAAATCAGTTTTAAGGAGCAAACCACAACAATGGATGATAAAATTCTTGTCAGTAGACTAAATTAATATTTAGGTATTTCAGGAACTGAAAACTTGTCTTCTCTCTTGAGATATTTAGTTTTTTGAGCTTCACTGATGTGTGTGGTGCCACAAGGATCTATTATTGGTCCCGTAATATTTTCCATTCTTTGCTTCCATTAGGAAACTTGTGTGAAAAGGTTGTGTCTTATGGTTTTGTTTTTTGGGGTACTTCTGTGGCTGTGTGAACAAATGTATAGTATATCCCTTCTATGTGTAAAGTTTGTTTTATTCGCAAAGCAATCCGCAAATTTTCAGTTGTATGAGAAATTAACAAATCTTTTAATTGGATGACCAGGAGTGAAGAGAGTATTTGGGGAATAGATTCTTTGAAATAGCTTAATGTAATGATGCCTTATTAATTAAAATCGAAATGAAATTAATCTTTAATCAATTAGTAAAGGTTGGCAAGGTGCCAGCGAGATTATACGACCTAAAAAAAAATTCACTTATTATATCAATTGAAAATTCGCTCTTGCTGTTAAAACTCAACGCAGCTCTCTCTCTCCCTTTCTCTCTCTTTCTCTCTCACTCTACGTCTCTCTCTCTCTCTCTGTCCGTACCCTCCGCTGTGTTCCGCTCACCGTCTTCAGTCGCGGTTACCGGGTGTGCAGTTGCCAGAGAGACGCGCGTGCAGTAGCGTAGCTCTAACGGCAGAGCGGCTCCGGCTCCCCCCGCCATTTCCTTGTGTCGATCCCTGGAATGTCGTGTAGCGGCTCGGGCTCTTCCTCGCGGAAGGAGTTTGATGTGAAGCAGATTCTCAGGATCCGATGGAGGTGGTTCGGTCACCCCTCGGTGCCTCCACCTCACTCCCCGCAGATGGGAGACTACTTCACCGGGAGGAGAATGGGCGGCAGCTGCGGGGACGGACCCTCGGTCAGCGGTTGTAGCAGCCCGAACTCAGCCAGTGTGAGCCCCGGCGCGGTGAGTCAAGGGGGGCTGGTGGCCAGCGGCAGCGCCGGTTCTAACCTGTGTAACGGCAGCGGAAGCAACAGAAAGTTTGGAGAATCGGCAGTGAGCCGGGGAGGTCCAGCGGGATCTACGGGCAGCTCCTGTCCGCGCTCCTACAGCCAGCCAGAGTGCAGGAGCTCCGCTGCGCCGCTGGAGTGGGTCTCCCCGCCGCCTCACTGTCGCCCAAGGCCGGCGAGCAGCATGGAGCCTCTGGGAGAGGCTTCCGTACCTCAGCTGGTACCCGAACCCTCCGCTCTGGTTGGGTCTGAGGTGGAGGTTGTGGCAGCGTCAGGCACCGAAGACCACAACAACCAGCCGGAGACAGACTCCAGCTCCTGCAGGTCAGGGGGGTTCATATCTGTTCAAGGACCTAAACTAAACTTTCAGCAAAAATCTCAAACCTCATTTGTAACCTAGAGTCATCGGCTTTAAGTAGCTCTACATCATAATGGGGTTTAATCTGCACACTTTTATAAAGATAAAAAGGAAAGAGAGAGAAGTGAGATGATGATGATGATGATGAAGAAGAAATAGTCATAATAATTGTTGCTTGAGCATAACAGTTCAAATGAAACTTAAACATTTAATAAGCTGTCATCTAAATCAGTGGTTCTCAAACTTTTTTTCTGTGATGTACCTCAGTATTTTATGTATTAACACCTCAGGCTACATTTCTAATAGTCATAATACGTCATCAAAATCATGGCAAACTAAAATAACACATAATCAGAATGGTATATTCCTTGGTGTTGAACTGAATGACAGAATATTGTTTGAATCTTCTTTTTCTCTCACTTCTTTCTCAATGTTTTCAGCCGTATTGCTGCTAAATTTCAACCAGGAATCTCTGTTGATTTCTGTCTGTCTTCTATATTCAAACTTGCCGCTCACATCAATGCCAGTTTTGTTACCAATTGAATTTAAAATAAGAATACTCAATATAAAATCCTTATCCTCCTTTAGCTTGTTATAGTAAAAATATTTCAGGAAGTGCTTCTGTCTGATATTTTCCCAACTATGAACACAAAAGGTATGCACCCTCTACAGCATCCTAAAGTAGGCTACCCCTAAGGGTACAGGCACCACATGTTCTAAACTGCGATGGAAAGGGAAGTATGCAGATATTTATCACAAATCGCAAATTCTTCTTTTCAACAGTTTTGAGAAGAAACTTGACTCTATTTGGACCAAATACCGAAACTCCATTTAAATAGTTTTCGACTGTAGGTTCCTAAATTAATCAACTTCAATACATAACTTGTATTAAACATTTTTTGACGGTAATTTTCCAGTCGTATGTATGACGGTACATCTAAGTTCGCCAGAGTTAATTTAATGGTTTTAGGGGAAAGTTGTTCAGTTTTGAGTGTGATACACACGCACCTCCTCTTCATGGTGGGGAATAAAGAGATCAATGAAGAGCTTTTTCACTGGTTGGGTTAAGTTTTGCAGTTACAGAAAGGCCAATAAGAGTTTTACAAAAGATTTACATCTGCTTCCTCCATTGTGGGATATTTATGTGGCATTTCCATAGTCACTTAAATGTTATTATATTGTTACTATAAACAGGAGGAAGTTTTGCTCATGTTGTAAACATAAAAAGTAAATGGGGAAGCCAGTAAAATGCTGCTTACACATTACGCACTAATGGAGTCTATACAGATAAACAGAATAGAAGGGCAGTGGAAAATGATGATGTCTGGGTGCCTTTGGGACAGCATGCACTTCACTGATTCTCTCTTCTTTCTCCTAACAAGGCTTCACCAGCCAGGCTATATGTTAGCAGGCACTCACGCTGCATGTGACATTTAGATCATTTTAATCTCAGCGATTCTCCAGTTTTGACACACAATGATCAGCAACCGCATGTTTATGCATAGATGCATAATTGAGTGTGTTGTCATGGTGTGAAAAGCAATTAATACATTGTTGCCATGGAAACAGGTAACAAAACATAGTTATTGGGGCACTATAACTCTGCTTCATGCATATCTGTCAGATTTATGATTTTATTACAATGCAGCATTAAATGTTATAAAGTTCAAAAGAGACGTAGAGTGTATTTGGTTACGAGGACGGCATAATGATGCGTCTGAAAACCTCCTATCGTGCTGTTTGCTCCCAAGACACATATCAGGAATATAAATTATTCATAGGACACATGTATAGTGCACGCCACTCGCTCTCTTTCACTCCCTATCTCTCTCTCACTCTGTCGCATACACATTTAAAAGAAGAAAAAAAAATTGGAAATCGATCAGCGTCTATTCTGTTATTCGACCGCCCATTTGTTTTTGCATGTAAGAGACTGAACGTAGAGAGAAATCTGGTTTAAAAAATATTGTTTGGTAAACAAGGCTTAATGTCATTCCTTTGGTGGTGATGGGTGTCTGACAGAGCTCACACAGGAAATGTCTTCACCCCGACAGGGATGCACATGAATACAGCACGAATTAAATCTTGCTAACCAGTGAAAATGATCTTATCATGAGCAGATCATGAGTTTGTATTGATCGTGTGCATGTATATACCCATGTCATTGTACGTTCTATGGTTGCCATACCAACACAGATATTATATCTGGTATCTCATTGCTTGTATCTCTTGTATCTTCTATATACTTTTCTTCCCCTCCTACTGAGAGCTTGATGGTACAGTATGATACTTCAAGAAAACAAGTGACAGAATCCCAAAGAGGACGCTTACAGAATCCCAAAGTGGCCCAAAGGCTCGGCTTTACCCCACTGATCTCCCTTCTTTAGTTTTTTTTACTTACTCACCCCACCCAGCCTCTTTAATCCTGCTGTAGCTCTTACACTCTCTATCCCCCTGCCCCGTGTTCATCTGTCCCCAACCTTGTCCATTCATTTGCTCTCTCCTTTTTCTCCTGCTAATGTGTTGGGGAGACAAAAGCGTTGGTATGTGTGTCACGGAGGCTCTAACATATGGCCAGGCAGCCACGCCGGCTGCATAATCACATTGTTTACAAGTTTACAGAAATAAGTTGGGGTTTTTATACGGCGCATGTATACTTATTGAATAATCAGGCTGGATAGTTAATGACAAGAGATCGTGTAAATGTGTTTGTGTGTGAGAGAGAGACAGTGAATGGTTCTGTGGGTGTCCTTGCCTGGTGCAGGGGTTTGAAAACGCCGTCAGTGTGGTGTTAATCTGCCTCGGACACACTCTGTCTTTCCCCTCTTTCGATCCCTCTCTCTGTCCATGAGTGTTTGCCAGGTTCAATTAAGGGGAGTAAAATGCAATGCTCCCCACTTCAAAGACATGTCCTCTGGCAGTACTTAGCCATACTCTTCCTCTACATACACACTCAAACACTCACACACGAGGACAGGAAAGCGGTCCAAAAATCCTCCTTGGAGGGCTAGACTGGAATAGGGAAGAGAGGAAACAGAGGCAAAGATGGATCTCGGTATGATGGAATTAAATGGGAGATGGATTAGCTGAAGAGGATGAGAGACAGATATGGAGATGTAGAGGGCAGAGGAAGGAGGACGCAGCAGCAGCAGCAGCAGCAAACGTCCCCGAATGTGTCCATGAATATATCCTGTAAACCTCGTTTATACTAGTCCTAAAGCTCTTTATCTTTTACAAGTGTAGTTGTCCGTCTGTCCATCCATCTGTCTGCACACATTTTTATGTTTTGGAGGAATAACTTAACAATTCTTCACACTTTAATGTCCTGCTCAACTGTTTGGTTGAGCACATTTTGAGTCACTAGTTCTTATTGAAAAACGTTTGTCACTTGACTGAACCTGTTTATAACATGACCCAGTGGCAGCATGTATCTGCTAAAGAGTTAGGTGCGAAGGATGGAACCCTTTTGAACACCAGGGTTTAAAGGGGCAACTGAGAAGGAAGCATTAACCCAGACTATTGAGAAAATTCCTATTCGATAAGTAGATTTTTTGGGGGGCATGTTAAAGCACGTGAGGACTTTTTAAATTGAACTAACTTGCTACGACATAAAAAAAGTTTAATGAGGGTCAAGCAGTTTCGCTTGACCAAAAAATGTCTCCTTTTAAAGTAAATTGAGAGGGTTTAAAATATTACATTATTAAATGCCCCAAAAGGAATACAATAGGCAAATATAATTTTTTCATATATTTTTCGTGGTGAGGACATTAAAAGGGTTAAATACATTTTCATGGAAGTTTGCTCGCACATCCAACATATGCAGTTTGCTGTATTTTTCAATTTTAACGTTTTTTTTATTAAATTTTTTTTGATCAACTTAACTATGGAATTTGGTCTATCTGGGGCATAACTTTAAAATGATTCAATATATCTAAAACAAATTCTACACACACATCAACCATGTGCTGGAGGGGGCCTTTAGTTATTTAGAAAATGCTTGTAATCTGGTTTTTAACGTTTACAGGCCAACAACTTAAATCTAGTCTTAAGAAAAAGGTGGAGTTTACTCTTTAAGCTTATCTATAGAGATACGGAATTTGTCTTTTTATCACCCTAATATAAAAATATAACGTCACTCTGTACACTTATCCATTGTCGTAATCATTTTTTGTATAGAGCATATCTTGCAATATATAGAGTGTATAAAAGTACAACATATTAGTAGTAATATATTTTGACATTGTGAATTTTCTACGTTTTTTTTTCTTTTTTGTTTCCATAGAAATGTGATTTCTTTTTTTTTTCTTTTTTTTTTTCTTTTTTAGAGCAAGTCTGGAGCATTTTTCCCGAGCTATAACTTCTGGCGATACCAAACTTTACACTTAAATTAAACAATTGAAAAGTTTGTCTAGGGACCTCAATAGCAGCATTTCGTGTTTGCATGCCATCTAGTGAGTGTCAATTCTCACCGACCAGAAGAGTGAACTTTGACAGTAGACTTATTGAAAAATTTGGAGAGATGTCCTGAAAGACACAGACATGACCTTCATACAGCCGAGAACAAGTTTGGTAATTATTCTCTTTGGGTTCATAAAGTCATGTGATCCATTATTGATTTGAAAAATATTTATTAGCCACTTTAAAATCATTGAGGAAAAGCTCTACATAAATACCTTTAAAGCGGGAAACACGTAGATGGTATGCTATATAAGCAGAATTGCAATAAAAGTTAATGTACAAAGATTATGAAAAAAAGCCAATTCCAGGTTTTCCATTTCCAAATTTATACTTCTGTTTGCGTCATTTAGTCTTCATATTCAATACATGTGTGTCCAAACCATATTTCCTACCAGTGCCTTCCCAGAATTTCTGCTTAACTGTCTCTGTTTATTCCTGTGGGAATATAAGCGTGGAAAATTGCGATTTAGGATGTAGGACAGTTTGAAAGAAACACCCACGCACACACAGATACACACACACACACACACACGACACAGCACATATACACCCTCCTGAAAGATTTTGATCTCTCAACACTGTAGAGTCAAAATGATTCATCGCAGGAGCATCGGTTCATTTCTTATCTATGCTGTCAGGGCAGTGCCACTTGTGCTGTTAAATTAAAAATGGAAGTAGAACTCTGGCTCTCATAAATTAAATACTAGTTTGGCAGCTATGATGGTTAGATGATTCACCGGGTAGCTCTGCTTTGGAGCTTATCTTTGATGAACACACATGCACAAACCAACCCACTCGCATACACCTCATCAGTTCAGGCTGGGGAAAAAAAACCTCCCTGTGCCTCAACACCTCCAGCGATGTATGGTTAATATTGAAGCCATCCAGTCCCAGAGCCCTGCTACATTTCTCATTGTTGTCAGAGATATGAGGAAACGGGTTGCCATCAGGCAGCAGATTAAATTACTGCATATCTTGTGGGTTCCACTTCCACAGCTATTTAATTGGCAGATTCTCTTTTAAGTGGACTAAATTTATCTGGTCATTTACTCCCAGTAATTGGACCATCAAAGAGCCTTTGTATGTCTCTGGCAAGAGACAGTAACCCTGTTTAAAAGTGAAGGAGACAGACAATATGTGTGGGGATGATATAAAGGAAAAGATGGAACATGGGCAGCAAGGAACAGCTGGTGTAGCTCTACCCACATATACGTCTCTTTGTTTTTAACTAGATAAAATATGCATCCACACATGGACTCAAGGCCTTTGTCTCCATCTTGTCTAATTGACTTGACTTTGTGTATGTGTGTTACTGCACAGGACCTCGAACAGCAGTGTTACACTGTCTTCATGCGTCTCGCTGGAGCCATGCGCATGTCCAGAGGATTGTATGTTCACTTCTCTGTCCCATGCTGATGTCACCTTCCGCAAGATGGAGGGTTACCTGAGGTCCCGACAACTGTGTGATGTGGTACTGGTGGCCGGAGAGAGGCGGATGCCTGCACACAGGTAGGAGCTAAAAGATGCTAAACATGCCAGATATTAAAAATGTCTATGTTTATTCTATTCTGTGTGTGTGTGTGTGTATGTATATCTACTCTATGTATATCATAGAATCTGTCTATTAGAGAAGGTTCATGGTTTCCGAGCTTGTTCAGAAAGACAACTGGAGGGCTCTGCTGAAAACACACAGAAAACAAACACGTAATTTGACATAAGCTATATTATGTCTAACATAAATAAATTAATAAATAAAACAAATAAATCTGAAATGAATGCTTCTGACTCTGAAAAAAAAACTTGAAATCAGAAAATAAATAATAGCATAATAATAATAATGAAAAGAATAGCGGTCACAAACAACAATTAAATAACAGGATCAGAAATCAAATCTAGAAATATATAAAATATATTCATTTATAATACAGCTGGGGTTTTTTCACTTACAATAAGAGAATAATTATCTATTACCTTTTTTTTAAATATAAAACAAAACAGTGATATTATCCTAACAATAATTAATATTGTTATCATCATAATATATAATATTAATATATCATCATCATTATCAAACAAAAATATTACAATAAAATAATAATATTCAAGATAATAAGATTATTATTTTTATTGTTTGAGTGTTCTAATGTCAACATTTCTACGGACATGTTAAGTGTGCGACAACCTCTGGCTGTTATGAATTGAATTCTCCAAGAAGACCCAATTATAGGCAAGTTGTTAAAAATATAAAAATATGAAATTGATATTTGACCATAAACTTCACTTTCTATGACCACCAGCTGGACAGTTTGCAAAGTGAAGAAAAACATGTTAACAGACATCAATGAATAACAATAAAGAGTAAATGCTAACAACAGCATTTTTACATTCAGCCAGAGACAATGCTTCTGTTGAGCAGGGTTAAGAATTAATGCTTTCGGTCTGAACACTCAGTATAGCATTTGTTTTTGCAGGAATTTGGTCACAAAAACTTAAAACCACAAGATGTGAACCTGTAGGAAAATCACAGGGAATAACCAAAACTATTCAAAGTCACCAACGTCACCCAAAGTCGTCTTACAACCATACATGTTTGTTAGATTTGTTTTATGCTTTATCATGGTGTAAATGTTGAAATATTTGACCTGCAGGCTAGCATCAGAGAAAAAGTCACCAAAGTTGTTAGACAACATCCTTCCAGAGAGTAGGAAAGTCAGAACGTCAGTATTTCTGGATATTTTATGCTGGAGATAAGTAATAAGTGTCTGACTGACAGACATGACATTTTATCATATTGCCATCCCATGAGCCACGTCATTATCGAGACATGGACAACTAAACATTCTTCTATATATGTGAGTATGTGCAGAGGAAAATAGCAGTTGAGTAAGTCTCTCCTCTCAGCCGTTCTGTTGTTCCCCTCTCTGTGTCTCTGCAGCATTCTGCATATCATCCCCACAAACACACAGTTTTCTATTTCCCCCTCTTGCCCTCATTTCCTGAATCGTACTCATCTGTTTCCTGATCTCTTTACCCTGGAACTTTATCTGCTCTGCGCATTTTCCATAACAATGTGACATATCGCCTGCCATCTCTCTGTCTTCAGCGAGGTACATATGTATGTAAATAATCACGCTTTTTCCTGTAAGAAATACACAAAAATACACACACTGCTCCTATCTGCTTCAGGCTATCTGCCAAGGTTCCACAGTAACACTCAGTAATGAGATTATGCACATATACATGACTCACACACACATACACACATTAGGTACACACATATACATAACAAACACAGCCTTGTTGACATAACGTAAAAAACACACTGCAAAACAGTAAATCCGCCAAAGCTGAACACACAAAGCCGTTTTAACCGGAACTGTAATGCGAGTTTTATGATCATCTATTTAGTTCCTTGTATTCATATTTCGACTGATTGAAAGAACAGTGCAGCCTGCAGTTGTCTACAGAAGTAGAGGACCAGAATAAACTAAATTAAAAAAGTAACTGCTAGCAGCAAGGAATGAAACACTATTACTGAAATAGAGGGGCTGTTGTAATACCTCAGTTTTTGTGTGGGTGTGTTTACCTTCACAGCAACATGAATTTGTTACGAAATGATGACAGTGGGGAGTGATTTTCTCCCCACTTCTTTTTAGCAGTGACCTTTAAATAATTCCTCTCTGTCCTTTGTTTGGCTCGCTCTGCACGACGCTGTAAATTAAAAATTTTCTGACTGTCTTGCCTCTAAATCTAATATTTTACAACAATGTTTTCCTTTCCCCCGCCCCTTTGTATATGAAAAATGCAAATTGATTAATCCTCTCTGCCTACATGGACTGGCATTACTTTTATAATGAATGCCAGGACTTGGCCTGGCACTTTGCTTAATTCTCTAGAGTGCAACTGCAGGAAATAGAAAGACAGTATGGACAGTATGTAAAATATATAACACACTGAACTTATGTCTTTTTCCTCTTGTTGATTAGTAATATTGAAACCTCATGAGAAAGATCTGACCTCTGCTGTGTTATCATGGCACGTCTTCTAACATTTATTTTCCAAATATCAGTTTACTTTCATTTAATCAAGTTTCCCTTTGTGCATAAATAACATAAAAACATTAAATAGGTTCAGGTTAGTCCCTCTTATGGCACAACTTATGAAAATGTATGTCTTGTATTAAAAACTTGGTTCTATCGGGGGAAATGTTTCTTCACTGCAATTTGCAATCAGTCTGAGTACATGACACGTTTTATCTTCGGTATGATCACAGACCCATGCCAGACTTTTGTTTCTATCGTTTGGATCTGCCTCCAGCAACATCTCTTCAGAGAGAGGAGTATACATAATGACTCTCGTTTGGAGGGAACCAATGCTCTAATGAGTGACTTTAATTATGTCTACCAAAATATTAATTACAGTTCATTTATTTAAGGTTTTCAGATACATTTTTAATCCCCCTATAACTGGTGAAGAAAAAGTATACAATGGGCATAAAAGGGATCAAAGTGCAAATATATAGAACATAGAATACTAATCACATTAGAATAAAGTAAACATTTTTTCTGTAGAATGACAGTAAAACATATCAGTGTGTCCTTAATATTCTGAAATTCTCAGTTTCACCTCATAATGCTAGGGTTCATTCCTTTTAGGGGTGCAGACATCAATACTGTGACTGACGATCGGTGCACTGTAAAAAAAATTAGTATTATTGAGTATAAAATTTAAGTTGGAAATAATTAATTTCATTGTGTAACCAGAATTTTATTTATTTATTTATTTTTAAATCAACAAATAATAATAATAATAATAATACATTTAATTTATAATCTCTTTTTGCCGTCTAATATTTGTCTTCAAATGAATAAAATGTCAAATTCATGCACCAATAACAACATTTTTTTTTTTACTGTTTTATGTTTGAGTTTCTTTAAGATTAAAAACATGAAAAATGAGATGTGAAAAATTTCCAAAAGGAGAATTTCACTTTTTTCTTGCCTTTAGGGCTAAATTATGCACTGTTAAAAGGAAATTGTTGATCAGAGTAAAGATGTTCCTTCAACTAGTAACCCAAATTACATCAAGTATTCTTGAGTCTAATTTACTAATTTAAGTTGTAGATACTTAATTTAATTAATTGTTACAAGTTCAAATATTTCTTTTTTTTTTTTTTGTGTTCATCAAATGATTATTTTTTTTACAGTCGACAGTAGGTCTTAAATAAAGACAAACACATATCTGTAGTGACTCCCCAACTGTAGACTTTGCATAAACTTGGGATATATGCATGATTGTCAGAACTCATTAGCATCACGTTTCCATGAAAAAATGACAGAATCCAATTTGAAAAAGAACTTAAAATCTGTCTCGAGTTCAAATCCTGTTTCCTTCATACACGGCATACAACCAGCCCGTTGCAGCATTTCATGTACTTAACTAGCCAATCATTATGGGAGCATACTGATGCTTTTAGTGGTAGTTGTATGTGTATCTACTTTCTGATATACTTCCTGTATGAAAATATTGAGTCGTCATTTCCAGGCTGCATCTTCCAGACTCAGCGTCTCAGGAACGTCAACAAAGTCTCTCCATTCTCTCTGACCGATGCCTGACGCTTTCTCCCCTCACAGACTGGTCCTCTCGTCCGTGTCGGACTACTTTGCAGCCATGTTCACCAGTGATGTTAGGGAGGCCAAGCAGGAAGAAGTGAAGATGGAAGGAGTGGACCCTGATGCATTGTGGGTCCTGGTGCAGTATGCATACACAGGTATACAGATGCATCAAAATAAAAAAAGGATGTATTTATACCATCAGGCTCAATAACGTGCTGTGATGTATTTATCAGACATGGTTATATTTAAGTATGAATAAGTGAAGACAAACTTTAAGCCCCTTGTTGTTCTTCAAGATTTTACATATCGATAAGAACATAAATGTTTCTTTGGTTGTCTACATGGGAGGAATAGAATGAGCAGTACTTTAGTAGAGCCGCAGCTTTTTTACTCCGCTTCCATTGAGTATTGATCAGAGGTCACATCTTTCAAACAGTTTTCGTGCCTTTCAAGGCCCTTTGTAAAAGATTAATGAAGCAAAGGAGGATAAATGGCGGATGTAGAGACTAATGCATACCAATTACAGCCTTTAAACATTAACATTAAAAGATTAGCTGTGAAGAAAATAAATGATGAAAGAGAGACAAAAATAAAAAAACAAGAAAATAAGAGAAAAAAGATATGTAAAGATGTGATAGATAAATTAAATACAATACAATCCAGTTAAAGGTAATAAATAGTATCAAGATAGGAATAATAATAAAACAGAATAGCGACCATTAACTTTAAAATGTTTTAGATAATTGAATTTAAATAAAAATACTAAAACCATTAAAAATTAAAACAAAACGTTACATAAGAGTCAGACTAAACTGATAGGTTTTCAGTTTTAATAAGGAACACTAAGGGCATTAGAGAGCAACACTGTGGCACTGGCTGACTTACTCGTTCATAAACCCTGAATCGGGTTTATTATTAATGTGTAATAATACATAGTTGAAAGAAGTACCCAACTGATTATTTTCCCTTGATTAACATAGAGGAAACCAATACTATTTTGCTCACCACTGAAAATCTCAGATATTGATCAGGTTAAGGAGGCAAAGCTGCTCGATGAGCAGCTGTCATGGGATGAACATAATGACTGCATTGTAAGGAAAATGGGAAGAGGAATAACATGCATTAGACGGTGTTCCCCTTTTCCTACCGCTGCCTCTTGGGTTTTAGAGACACAACTATCAATCCTTCACTCCTGCTCAGAAGTCTGGTCAGATCTGTCTAAGCTCCATAATAGCTCAGAGTAAAAGCTGCAGGACCTGCTCTACACTTACTGTCAGGTGTGCCGAGGGGGTCCAGACAGAATGCATTCCAGTACGACTGCCGGGAGTCATGGACAGGTTGGCATGTTGTCTATTGAGTTTCTTAGGAATATCTGTTTCAGATACAACCAAAATCTACCGATTTTTCTGTATTTACAAATCCTTAAGTCAGAGACAGAGTAACAAAAAAACAAGGTAGTTAAACAAAACAAAACAAAAATGCAGTATGTATTTCTGTCATGTTTAAAGCGATTACAATATGAAATAAGTCAGCAAACAATAATAATAATACATTTTATTCATAACATAGTTTACATTTGTATCAAATCCCAAAGTGCTCCAAGGTAAAAGCAGATAAAAGCATCAATTAAAAAAAAAATCTATATATATAAAATATTAGCAAAAAAGTTAATATTAATAGCTTAATAATGTTAAGACATGTTAACACATAGCTAATATGTTTTAAAAAGCTAAAAAAAAAAAGATCATTGTAGTCAGAAAGGCACCATTCAATATGAAGAATCATGATGGAATGTATGTATTTTATGTATTGTGATGTTTGAGAGATTTCTACTTAATTTTTTTTTTAAGAAGTTTTTTAAGACTTATTGCGTGGGGTTTACGTCATGTTTTATACGTTTTATTGTTGGCCCCAGGAATAGTAGATAGTGGCAGCTAATGGAGATCCAAACAAATTAACTACTATAAAAAGATTTACTGCTATATTCACATTATTAAAAATGAATTTCTTCAGTTGGAATAAAGTGCCATAAAGAAAATAACAATAACGTTGTCGTTGTAATAAATTAGTGGTTCCGATTCCCATATTAGGACCTACAGTTGCTTCATTCACATTTAAGACTGAATCTGTGGTGTTGGAAGGACAGGACATATTGAAGATTAGGCTGGATTTTTTATTTAATTGATGAATTCATTAAGAAACTACTGTAAAAAAAACATTTAATATGTTTTTTTAATGTGGACTATTTTCTGGTCCCTCAAACAAAACCTTAACCTTAAAAGTAAAATTCTAGACACTTGCTTCCTCCCTGTCTCCTCTCTCTGTCCTCCAGGCCGTCTGGAGTTAAGGGAGGACACCATCGAGTCCCTGCTGTCAGCCTCCTGTCTGTTGCAGTTGTCGTCGGTGGTTCAGGCCTGCTGTGCGTTCCTCATGAAGCAGCTCCACCCCTCCAACTGTCTGGGTATCCGCTCTTATGCCGACGCCCAGGGCTGCCATGACCTGCAGAGGGCCGCTCATGCCTTCACCATGGTGGGCGCTACTATATACTGCAGTCACCTCAAGAAAATTAATGAAAGAGCTGCTTATGAGATTATCGATCTGGAAAATAATGGTGTAGATTCAGGTAGAACTCATGTGATGTTAAGATAATAACAATTAATGTGCAACAATACACATGACTTGTTTTTCTGAGCCTTTCCTCCATTTTCCCCTGGTTTGTTTTCCATATATAACCTTATTCTTGGTAACAAATTGGTTCCCCGCTCACAATGCACCCCACAGCATTATTGCCACAATGGCCATTTTCAGCACATGGTTGCTATGGTGACTGTGAAATAGCTCTCCATCAATTTCTTTTTTTCTTTTCTTGTTCGGTCTTGTATTTAAGTGCTTTTTGCACCCTGCCTCCCTCAGAGAGTCTGTATGTATCTATGTCCCACTGTTTCTTCCTGTCTCACTCCGTTTCTCCTGAGGTAGATTATTGTTTTACTTTAATCTGGGGTAATTATGTCACAGGGGTGCGTTCATCTCAATGTTACAGTTAATCTGTGTGTGTAATTCACTCAAACACACAGACACAGCTCACAAGGTTGGTTCAACTAATGCAGGAGTTTCACAATCCACTAGGCTGAAGTCTATTTGAATTCCATTTTCTTTTCTTTCCATTATTATATATATTCTCTTTTTCTATGAGAATCAGATTTCCTTCGCATGTTCAATTCCCACGGATAGCATTTCGCTAAAACTAATAAATATATAATTTGAAAAATGCAAATGATCTCAAGAGTTACATCTTCCTCACTTTCCTAATTGTCAGAATTATTAAAGATAGCGTGGGCGAACACTACCCTCCAGCACTCAGTCCCTTTCCTCGCAACGGTCATATCATCCTTTTATTGTTTTTTTCTCTTCCTGTCGTTCATTTCTTTTCATCCGCAGTACATTATTCATTCATCTTTTCTCTTTTGGGAGTAATGAGACGTTTTACGGTTACAACGCTTCGTTGGCATCATACTGATGTTCAAGACAATGGGGAAAATAAATTGTGATTGCTCTCCCTGAGTATAAAACAGGGAAAAATAGCATCAACTACAATAACATCAATCAAGGGCTATTACTGGGTATTAAAACATTATAAAGACAGCTCCATGAGAGCTGAAAGCGTTATGTGATGTCTTGTTCAGGAGATGAAGATTTGCGCGGAATTGCTGTTTTCCTGTCTTGTCGAGTATGAGTGTGTGCTGCTGTTTGGCCTGCCAGGTGGTTCCAGGTTTGTTCGGGCAGGGATGAAGTTCAAGGCCCTGCCTCATCAGCGGGTCTCTTAGATATCCTACATTTCCCATAGCCAAGTCACATCCAGTCCCAATCCTGTTCCTGAACGTCATAATTTTCCTTGGTAGTACTTTTGGATCCTGCTTGAAGCAGCAGGCAAACCCTGCAGTTCTCCTCAGCTTCCTTAGAGATTAGAAGTGTTTCGGTGTCTTCATAATGATAGTGGCTGTTTATGTAGCCCAGGAAAACCCTTCAGTGATGTAAACCTTCAATGAATCTGAAACCGGAGCCACTCCATTGATCTATGTATATCTGGGATGTGTTCTTGTCTTCCTTCTGATGTCCACTACTCTTTTGTTGTCTTGTTGTCAGGAATGAGATGTTTAATGGAACACCAGGCAGTTGGGCTTTTCGCCTCTTCTCTGTAAGGTGACTGGTCATTATTGGCGATCAGACCTATGACTGTTGGGTTGTCTGTGAACTTTATGATGGTGATTGTTGCAAAGAGAGCGTTCAGAGTAAGGCTTAGCACACACCCCTGAGGGACACCCGTGTTCAGGGTGAGGCTGGAGGATGTTTGATGATAGGACGGTCTCAGCATGATTGTTAAGAATGTCACAGTTTGTCGTATTCAGGCCCAGTTTGTAGAGGTAAGACACTAGGCTGTGAATGACTGAAGTGAAGGCTGAACTGAGGTCCAACAAGGCATCCTGACCTTCCTCTAGTCTTGTAACGGCTTTCCAATCTCTGTACACCAGGAACACTTTTTAGAGGTGGTGGGAGGCCAGGAGTTCCTGCTGCTGCCAGTGGAAGAGATGGAAAGATTGCTCACATCAGATGATGTCAATGTGCCAGATGAGGAAACCATGGTAACCTCTTTGCTAACATGGGTCGCTCATGACGCTGTCACACGGCCAAGTCACCTGCCCTCACTGCTGGCCCACATCCGTCTGCCGCTACTGCAGCCACAGGTGAGTACTGCAAGAAACTCTGACACACATCTACTTTAGAGAGGCTCTGTAATTTGAGTGTTTTAGCTCACCCTAACTTATTGGGTCTTGTCATTTTTTGGAGGGATTAACAATTAGAATCTTCTTTTCAGTAAATAAGAAATAAGGTGTTGTGAGCAAAAAAGGATAATGCTACAATATCCCCGTTGTTGGACTAATAAAGGTTTATCTTATCTTATCTTATAATATTCTTTAGCTCTGGCATGAGCGAATCCAACAACACTATTATGCTTTATCCCGTCTTCATGGCAACAAGGACTTTAAAACCAGTAGACTTTTTCCCTTCTCTGATCTTTTGCAAAATAGTTGTAAGGTGTCTAATTTCCAACCATATGGTCTTTCTCTGAAAGACTAGAAAACATTCACAGCAGTCAGGTGTGATCAGGCGCTCAATCAATCATGAACAAACCATTTGCTAAGTTCAAGGTAAAATCATTAAACAGGGTATAATAAGATCCAAGGGGGACAAATTATCAATCTGATAAATTTCTTTCGAACATAATAGTCATGTCTCAGGACGCTCATAGACACGTTAGCTTCAAATCTTTAATTTCATGATACCCAAGTAAAACTCATGATTCTTATTTTTTTATTACAAATCTACAAGATACGCCTCTTTGATATAAGTAAGTGCAATTTGAATGTTCTTCCACAGTTAAACAAGGCTTTGCCTGCTCCTCAATTGTGTCTCATGGCAGCCAGTTTTGATCGGTCAGTAGAGGTGAGGTCCGCCAGTTATACCATCAGCAACAGTTTGTCATGACTCTGTGCTGTTCCTTTTCTTGGTTTAATCTGTTTTGGTTCTCTGGTTTTATTTTGGAGGTGTAATTTCATCATACTGCACCATGTTTCCTGTTTTATTTTTGAAGTGTTATCCATGTTGTTTTGGTTAGCTTCACATTTCCTGTTTAGTTTCTTTGTGATCTGTTTTCCCTTTTTTCCCCCTCTGTTTAGTTTTGTGTTTTGTGTTTTAGTTCTGTCTTGTGTGGTGAAGTCTTTGTGTCTTTCTCCCTCTCCTGTGTTTGTCTCCCCTGTGATTCTGTTCTCCTCATGTGTGATTGTTCATCATGTTCACCTGTGTTCCCACTCCAGCTGTGTCTCATTGTCTCGTTAACACAAGTGTATTTAAGTCTATGTCTCTCTGTCTTCCGTGCCATTTCATGTTTGATATTTCATTGTTGATGTCTCATTGTGACACATCCCAGCCATCTACACCTAGTGTTTCGTAGCGATTACATTTCCCTGAGTGTTTTTGTGGATTTTCCTGATTTTGGACTTTGATGGTTTTTTTGGGATTCTGCCTCCACATTTTGCATTGTTTACTTTGTTGGACTGAGTTCCTAACACAGACGGGGTTGCTAAGTCTACGTCACTATGGCCATCTTGTTTTAAAACTTAAACCTTGTCCCTTGAGTCTCTTCCTGGTTTATGTCTTCATTGTGTTTTGTGGTGATCCATCCATCTATAAAGAACAGGGAATAGTTTGTCCACATCTCCTCTGCTGTTCTTTGTTTGCGTTTGTGAGCAAATGTCTGTATTTAGTGATGTCACAAGAGTGTGAACTTGCTCTTTTTCTTCCTCTTTGTAGCATTTGCAGTAGAGTATGTTGTGATTCCCACATGTTTATATGGCAGGCAGAACCTTTGTTGTAGGGGTTGTATATGCACAAGCACACAAACTCTCTCGCACACTCTTTTTTCCTCATTGCCAGTTTCTATTTATGGCCAAGGCTTTGCACTATGAACATCCCGGATATAAAGCTTTGCCCTGGTCGGCTAAAATTACAAGTGTAACACATTAATCAGGGGACAAGACGGATGGTGGATAGGTAAAGTGGTGCATTGGTGCTAGAGCAGAGGCAGCAACAGCAAGGAAGACCTAAAGCTGAGGGCTCATTCAACCCTTAACAGTATATCATCCTGCCGATTACTCATCAAAAGGACGCCAAGGATTCAGATAATTAATGTAATCCCTTTTCATCCTCGTCTAACACCTGGTCTGCATTGCTCAGAGGAGCATTTTTGGGCCATTCATCAGAGAGATCTAGAGAAGCTCAAGCATACGTGGATGTCTTCATCATTAATCACTGATTGAAGTGGGGTGTTATTTTTCTTTTCTTAATTGGTCTGTTTGAACTGAACGTGTAAAAGATCACATCTTTTTCGATTACTTCCTCTCTCTTTTGCTAACGCAATCCCAGAGACGATGCTATCATGCTTATGCTCATGTTTATCAAGTATAATGTCTACCATGCTCAGCATTTAATTATAACTTCTTAGTGTGCTGACATTTGCACATTAGCACTATTTAAAGTTTGCACTGATGAGAAGGATGTTTATTTTGCAGATATTTTTCCATTAATCGAAGAACTGAACGAAAGTGGCAGGGTTAAGCTTTAGGATAGCTTTACGACGATAGATGTATGAGTTTAGTAAGAGTTTAATGTCTATCAATCCAAAACTTAAAGTAATGTTCCACTCAAAACCCCAAATGTGAAATTCACAAAGGGATAACTGAGGGGACCAAAAGTTAGTATTTTTTATCCTCTTGCGACCATGAATGTAAGGAAATGACAAACAGACATTGCCCTCAAACATAAATGACTGGATTAAATTATCTTTAAGATATTTGCAGATAATTATTTCATCAATTATGGCTAATCCTGTGTGTGTGTATGTGTGTGTGTGTGTGTGTTCGTCATAAATCCATAGTGGCAAAGTAAAAGACGAGAAGTTCTATCTCTGTCCTTTATCGAACACACACCAACAAATGAATCATGAAACAGGGTTTGCTCTGGTTCGCCCCTATTGATTGTATGCAGTGGAATAGTGGTTTCTTCCTGCCTTGTATAATAACATTATACTCATTGCTCTCTTACTGGATGTCAGCAGCCATTTATGAACGCCTCCCTTCTGCATTAGCTTCAACCAACACACGCACAGTGCAGGTATAGACCCGGTTTGAGAACTGCTAAAGGTTCTAATGAAAAAAAGGGAGTCCTTCAGCAGATCCACTGCTCCCTATCTATTAAGACAAGCACACACCTATCTAAAAGGAAATCATCGGAATCGTACCTTCCTACCATTTTTCTTTCACCACTCAAACATCTGATGTATTTTCAGGAACAGACACGTGCTTTATGTGTATGTGTGTGTGTGTGTGTGTGATCATAGATATGGTGTATGCACTAGAAAAGTGATGCGGGCAGATTTGTCCTGTGTGTGTGAGTGACAGAGAGGGAGGGAGAAGACATGGCTGCTGAACTGATTTAATCTCTCTGTGAAAAAACAGCCTTCCTTCAGCTCAAGCCTCAACAATCAGAGAAAAGATTGTACCCCAGTCTCTGTTTGTGTTTCAACAGTTTGTTTATAGCATTTGACTCATGTTTCTGTGCGTGTGTCATTTGTGTGTAGTTTTTGGCAGACCTGGAGTCCAATCCCCTGCTCAGGGACAGTATGGAGTGCCAGCGGTTTCTGATAGAAGGGATGAAGTATCACCTCCTGCCTCAGCGCAGACCCTTACTTCAAAGTCCACGCACCCGGCCCCGCAAGGCTACTGTTGGAGCCATGTTTGCCATAGGGGGCATGGATGCTACGAAAGGTAGAACAGTCACACACAACAGGACATTACATATATTTAATATATTCATTTTAATAATTCTGTTTACTTTAACTATTTTATGATCAATTTATACTTTATTAGATAATGCTGGTAAGAATTAGTTAACGCTGTATTTTTTAGGTCAGCTTTTAAACTGTAGTTGGTTCATTAATAAGTTGATCAGCTCAAAATGAATAACTTTTTAGATAACTGATTCCTTTGAAGTATAAATGGTAACCATTCTTTTTTTTATTTATTTAGTTCCAATTTCAATATTTTTTTTATTATTTAGTGTGGTATGTAAGAAAATAGATGAAAAGATATAATAATAATAATAATAATATAAACATTGGCAGCGAAATATACAAGCAAATAATACAAAATTCAAACACTCCTTAATTATGGCTTAATGAATTGACTATTTTGTAAGCTTTAGGCCTTTAACTTGTGATCATCAAATTTACAAAACTCATCTGCATTGGAGATCATAAGCAGCTCCTTGATCTATGTCTGCTTACAGACTCATTGTCTTTACATACAAAGACGGAGATTACTGTTGAGGAGTAAATTAAAACTGTAAAGGCTTCACCTGAATTGAAAAGCAGTCCACTATTATAGTTGTGTGGGAAATGTGAAGCATGAAGCAATGTGCGAAAAAGAATTATTGAATCAGGATGTAGACACTACCTTCTTGTAACGAGGCTGAAATATGATGATGTGTAAAATTAGAGCACAACAAGGGACCACAGGTATTTTGTTTTTGTTTTATTTTATGGTCTTTGACATACACTGATCAGCCCCAACATTATAACTACTGAAAGGTGAGGTCGATAACATTGACTTTATTATGATACTGTTCAACATTTCCATCTTGACCTCTATCCACTGCCGATAGCATTCTACGAAAGGCAGGTCAGCATCAGAACAAACACACAAACGCCTGCAGAGGTCTTGTAGAGTCCATTCTTCGTGGGGTCAGAGATGTTTGAAGCAGAAGAGGGATACAAAACAAAAATTGTTTTGGTGGTTATAATGTTATGGTTTGATCCTGTATTTTCCCTCTGTGTTCTTTAGGCGCTACCAGCATTGAGCAGTACTGTCTGCGGCAGGACACGTGGAGACAGGTAGCCACCATGAGCGGGCGGAGACTTCAGTTCGGCGTTGCCGTCCTCGGTGGCCGTCTCTATGTTGTTGGTGGCAGAGATGGACTTAAGACTCTCAACACTGTGGAGTGTTACAACCCACACAGCAAGACCTGGAGCATCATGCCCCCCATGTCCACACACAGACACGGCTTAGGTGAGCGCATTGTTTGAAAATGTGGTACACGTGCAGTGAAAACTGAAAAGTGCTGTAAAAGATGAATGTGTCTCAGTATTGAATTATGTTTTTGTTATGTGGGTTTGAGATTTGGCATTAAAAAATGCCTTTTTAATCATTACATTTTTATTTAATAGGATTTGAATCTATTGTCTCAAACAGTTTCAAGTTGAAAACAGCACCTCTGCTGATTCAGCCTCATACCCAAGAGCACTTCAGCAGGATGGTCTGAACCTGTTATGATGCTTGGAGCACTAGCTCGCCACTCGCTTTACACGCCTACTGTTACAATAACGCAATTTTATAAAGTGTGCGATTCCTCCGTTTGTATGTGTGTGAAAAGGAGGTGAGGCACCACAGATGTTCTGGGAGATAAATCCCTTGCTTTTGGGGGGCTAACTCTTCCAGCTTAAAGCCCTGGTTTGGTTTTTGTGGTTTTATGAGCTTGTCAAATCTGATGTTTACGCACCACAGGTGTAGCCGTCCTAAAAGGACCCATGTACTCAGTAGGGGGACATGATGGCTGGAGCTACCTGAGCACAGTAGAAAGGTAAGAGCCTGCTATGACTTCTTTTTCATTTGTTTATATGCTTTGCATAAAGGGTCAGTTCACCCACTTTCTTCATGTGCTTCAGGTACATTGTCTTGCATGCGGTTTTGGTCTGACAACGTTTTTAGATACAGACCTCTGAGATTTGACAGATAATAGAGAGTATTGCTTCAATTCCAAGTTCAAACAGAGGCTCTTTCTCTGCAACATCGATAGCAACATTTTTGGAAAGAAATGCTTGGATATATGCTGTTTTATAATTTTAAAAAAACAAACCTATCTTAACAGCACTGTTTCATTTTTGGAGCATTTCAAGAATTTCAGATAAGCCACCTATTATCATTTGCGGCTTCTACAAACTGTGTATGTAACTTTTCCTAGGTGGGACCCTCAGGCTCGTCAGTGGAGCTTTGTTGCAAGTATGGCTACACCAAGAAGCACAGTAGGTTTAGCTGTACTCAATGGAAAGTAAGTGGGCTTAATCAATGCCACAATGACACATGCAGTGAAGCCTTGAGCATGAATATTGATTTTATTAACTGTTTGTTGGCTTTGTACACTTGTTTGTTTATCGGCCAAACTCACATAATTCAATACATTCTTCACATCTGTACCAGCAAATCCACAAAATTTCCACATTGACTTTCGTGAAAGAAATGAGTGTTATGATGGTCCTCATCATACTACATGGCCTTGGTATGCCACAAAAATATTCAACTGGTAATTGAAATGCAGGGCTTGTGGTCTGAGAGTGGAAACCAATGGAAAACGTTTTTCATTGGCTTGAAAGCAAAGACATTTGGTCCTGCAGAAAGGACCTAAACATGTTATCCAGAGGAGGAAATATATGAGTGTGTCATGTCTCTCCGTTTGTTTGGAATATAAATGTAATAGATGTGAGGTTATTTTTCGGTTACTGCTTTGCAATATCATACAGCAGTGGAAGCAGTGGCAATACTCACACATAAATGCACACAGTCGCTCATGCACAAAAACCCATATTAGTAGAAGGATTGAATAAGTTCGGGGCTTGATGCTACACACTTGCCCTAGAATTCCCAGCAGCCGACAGCAGAATTAATGAGATTTGCAATATTTTACGTTGTTGTTATGATTCAGTGCCTTTTAGCAATACAAGAGAGAACATTTTCATGGAAGCTAATTATTACAAAACATCTGATTTGTATTATCATGCCTTTCAGTGTGGCTGTGTGTGTGTGTGCGTGTGTGTGTGTGTGTGTGTGTGTGTGTGTGTGTGTGTGTGTGTGTGTTTCAAAGGATTTGTGTATTTTCTAGACTTTATAATGGAGCTTATTACTTGCTTGACTTGCTGCCTTTCCAACTTCCTGCTCCCCATGCATGACTGTTTGTACACATACTGTGGAAGTTCGGGGGTTTCGATGCCCCATGAGTGATGGTTGATTGATTTAGCTCCAGCACACACACAAACACGCACACCCCAGTTCCATCTGTTTCACTGTCACTCAATTGAAAAGGAATTTCCATAGAGGTCAGAAGTGGCGTGTGTGTTTGTATGTGAGTGATAACGCCATATTTTTTGTTTTCCACAGGTTGTATGCAGTAGGAGGTCGAGACGGTTCATCCTGCCTGCGCTCAGTGGAGTGTTTCGACCCCCACACCAACAGGTCTGACCAGCATTAATCACAGTTTCCCGCTATATTTCCTGTCTGCTGTTTCTTGCAAGTCAAGCGCATTTGCACTTTTAAGGTGATTCACTCACAGATCAACCTCCTTCTGCAGGTGGAGTGGGTGTGCTCCTATGGCTAAAAGACGGGGAGGTGTGGGTGTGGCTACATGGCATGGCTTCCTGTACGCCATCGGAGGTCACGATGCCCCGGCCTCGTCCCTTGCATCTCGGCTAAGTGACTGTGTTGAGAGGTGAGTCCGTGTGCTCTGTGTCGTTAGATAATAATAATAATAATACATTTAATTTATAATGCACTTTACATTTGGATCAAATCTCAAAGTGCTAGATGAGACACATGCGTCGTTGCTGTCCGAAATGTAAAATGTTGTTATGCCCAACTTATGTCTGAATAGAGTTAAATATCTTTCTTATCAGATGTTAGATAAGAAGGCTGAAAGTTTTTCAGTCTGTGTATTGAATGAAAGTATTGGTACTGCAATTAGGACATTTTAAATCTTAGCAGAGTAAGCAGGAAAACAGTTAGCCGGGTTTGTTCCAGAGTCACCAGTAAAACTATTTGTCCTGTTTGTTTAACTCTGGTTTGTTTGTTTGATAGAGAATACTTATTTATTCCATTCCAGATAAAAAAACAAAAAAACAAGCTTAAATAAAAAAAGAAGCTGGAGTAGAAGTTAATCAAGTGTTTAAGCCCTTTTGACCACAGACATAATTCAGTTAGTTCCTAAAACAGTACTATATAGGAAAGACAGGGATAAGAATCATTTTAAATTTAAAGATGGAATCAAAGGCAGCACAAAAATCAGTTGTTTTTCCCTTGAACTAAAAAAATAGGTCCATAGTTTAAATTGTGTTTTTGAAGAGCCAGGCCAGCTGTTTCTAAGCAAAGCTAATCAAGTCATCTCCTTATTCCAGCTCTATACTTAATCCTCTTGATTCAGAGATCATGCTGGCATGATTCCCAACTTAGTACCTGGCATGTTTATGGGTTCAGTATGTTTATACTGTATGTTGTCATAGAAGTGATGGGGCAAAAAAAAAATCAAATAATCACATGTTGAACATCAATGTAGTGGATCTTAAGACTTGTGGTCAGGGTTAAGGTTTCAGGCCATGTGACCTATGACCACAGAGGCTTAATGGACAGATCGGATACTGATATCAGTCTTCTCATCTTACTCTCAGAGAAAGATCAAGTGTATTTCCTGAAAAATGTTGAACTATGCACCATGCTCTGATCTAATATTCCCTTATTTTTATTTAATTCCTCACATTGTGAGTTCTTCTAAACCTGTTTGTATTGTTTGTGTGGTGTCTGTGCAAAGATATGACCCTCAGACGGATGTGTGGACGGCAGTCGCCCCCATGAGCATCAGCAGAGATGCCGTTGGCGTTTGTCTCCTTGGAGACCGCCTATATGCTGTAGGCGGTTATGATGGGCAGGTGTATCTTAATACTGTCGAAGCTTACGACCCCCAGACGAATGAGTGGACACAGGTACACACTCAAACGCACACAGCCAAAAGAAAATAGTTTGTACCAACTAATAAATGCAAATGTATATCTGTGCAATCATATCTAATTAGGCACAAGTAATAAATCAGGATCTATACCAGTAGAGTTGTCGATCTAGTGTGACCCCCCCCCCACACAATATTTCACTTCAGGGGAAAACGGCTTCAGTGCCCAGATGCAAGTTATCAAAGTTGGACCTATTCTACTGCTGATTTCAAGGGTCATTCTTGACGTTTTCTGGTGCTTGCCATCTTATCGACTACCTTTACCAGTCAACAGATTTATCCAGTGGTCAAGGAAATGTTTGTTCAAACTCCTGTCTCGGTCTGGGCATTTTAAACCTTAGTTAGCTGCGATTAGTAAAATAGCTGTTGATTTAAGTGGAATACTGTTTGTGTCCGACTGATGAATTCAGATCCAATATTCAGTCTCAGTTTTTCTCCATTAGCTCTGGAGGGCGATGGCGGGCTCTTTAGTTGCTAAATTCTTCACTATGGAAACTTGCTCAATTCTACCGGTCTGTTAGCCGCGCGATGAACAATAGTTTCTTAGAATATTCTATCTGGAAACAGCTGCCTTCCTCTTTGTCCTCTTCTTTCAGCATTTCCCTTTAGGGGTCGCAACAGTGGTTTCCATCTTTCCACACCAACCAACTGCATTCCCTCTTTAACTACATCCAGAAAAATCCTCTTCGGTCCTCCTATTTTTCTCCTTCCATCTCCAGCATCCTTTTACCAATATATCCACTATCACTGCTTTTTTTTTTTTTGTCCAAACCATCTCAATCTGGCCTCTTAGTTTGTCTACAAGACGCCCAACCTCGGCAGTCCCACTGATGTGCTTGCGTCTAATCCTGTCCATCCTGGTCACTCCCAAAGACACTCCTGACACTCTTCTCATTACCATAGCAAACAAGTAGAGAAGGAAACAATGCAACTCCTTCTGACCTTTCTATAATTCCCCTTCAGCCGTCTCAAATCAAATATTGCATCTGTTGTGCTCTTTCTTTGCACAAAACCATACTTCTCCATCAGCACGCATAAATTGGCGCCTCTTTTCTTAACCTAGCTTCACCTACTCTTTCCTACATCTTCATTGTGGGGCTCAGCTTTATACCCTTGTAGTTTCTACTTCTCAACCATCATCTGATCCTCTGCTCTACCTTTGCTCTTTTCCTCTTTTGTGCCACCAGAGTCATCTTACTACCATCGAACGCTGCAGTCCACCTTGCAGTCTCAAATCTGTTTCAGATTATGCGTTCCACCTGTGTGTCCTACCTCCACTCTTATATGTCACACTGTGCTCCTACCTATTCTTGAAATATGTATACACCACAGCCTTTTCCATCCTTTTAGCAAAATCTGTTCCCGTCTGTCTCTCTTTGTTCCTGCTCTTACCACCATACCTGCCCATAACCTCTTCATCTCCTCTGTTCCCTTCACCAACATGGCTATTAAAGTCACCAATCACCACTCTCTTCCCCCTGGGAATACTTTTCATCACTTCATCCACCCCACTCCAGAAAGTCTTTTTTGCTCTTCCATCTCACAACCAACTTGTAGGGCATAAGAACTGACAGTGTTCATCATCACACCATCAACTTCTTACTCATCACTCTGAAGGGCATAAGAACTGACAGTGTTCATCATCACACCATCAACTTCTTACTCATCACTCTGTAGGGCATAAGAACTGACAGTGTTCATCATCACACCATCAACTTCTTCCTCTTCACTCTGTCTGACACTGTCTTCGCCTTCAGAACACTCTTCTGAAGGTCTTCACATGCTTCTTCAGGATCCCGCCTATCCCATTTCTCCTTCCAACCATACCATAATAGAACCGTTTGCAACCTCTTCCCATGCATTTAGCCTAACTGCCTTTCCATCTGGTCTCCTGGACACACAATATAAAGTATCTACTTTCCTTCTCTTCATCATACCAGCTAGCTCTTTATTTCATGCAAACATTTAAAGGCCATTCTCTCACCCCCACCCTCCTGCCTCTTCTCATCTCTCTCAGTCTCTGGGCATGACTGCCCCTTATCGATCCTCTTTTTCTTCGACCAACAGTAGCATAGATTCCTCCGGCACCCTGCAGCTTAATAATGCCAGTGGCAGTCGGTGTTAACCTGGGTCACCACCGTTCCGAAATCAGTTTCATGTTCTGCATTTTAATTTGGCATAGGTTTTTATGTTGGATGCCCTTCCTGACACATCCCTCCCCACAACAGGCTGTAGGTTCATCACTATAAGCAAACTTTTGAATATTACATGTACTTATTTGAGACACCTACAAATAGCAGCGTGTAATCTTTGAACTCTAGGTAAAATATAGAAAGGACATGATTTGATAGGACTATGCTGATTAGTTAGTTAGCAGTATATAGTTTAACACAATGTAATCAATCCATGGCTGAAATTGTGATCCTTGTGTTTTTTTTGTCATTCTAGGTAGCACCTCTGTGTGTGGGCAGAGCAGGAGCCTGTGTGGTGACTGTCAGACTGTGAACATGCACGACACCCACATTCATCGCAGGACTGTGCTTCTTTTTTTTTTCCGTGGCTGAAGTTGACAGCAAAAATACACCAAGGAACCCATCTGCTTGTCAGTATGTCACCAACACTGGTTAGCGAGACTTTTGAAGTCATGTAACAGCATCAGATTTAAAAAGACAGCAGCAAGACGATTGGCTCACGATGAAGGTCTGTCACTGTGTTACCGGATGGATGAGACACGCTAATGAGAACTGAGGATGTCTTCCTTAGGAGCCCAGGACAATGGCTGCGGGAAATTAAAACTGATCATATATGAAAAGTAGGAATCACACAATGGCCTGGGTGTGCAAAGGAGTATTCCTCCTGAATGAGCTTTCACTAGAGCTTCATATAAATGTGCTTGTCTGCTTTCAGCTCCTGTCCTCTGCTGACAGAGAGGTGTTGGAGACTTTCAAGGTTGTGGAGATCTCTTTCATGCTCTCTGTGATGATATCTATTAATGTTTATTCAGGTTATTTAAATATATTCCCTATTTTTCTTTTTTTTGGCCAAATCGCTCATCCTTTTCTCCCTTTTGTGCCTGCCGACAGACGAAAGGAAAAATAGAACACCCATTCTTTTATTAACTGTGGCACTCTTCACTTTATACAGTTGAAGTTCCTCGCAGGCAGGGTCTGTTGAACACTTCTTTCTCTACTGTAGATATTTCCTGTATGTGTGTCTGTGTTTGAGTATGTGTGAGTGTGTATATATATATGTATATATATGTTTGGGGGTGTGTGTGTGTGTGTGTGTGTGTTCACAGACTATCTGGGGTATATTTTTATCTCAAATGAGAATCTTCCTTCTTCCCCTCTCCAGATCTTCATTTCCCTGCTGCTTTCTTTTCATCCCCCATTTTCCCATTTCATCACAACACACACATACGAGCACACAACACGCATCACTAGATTTTAGAGCCTAATTGGATACGCTGACATAATGAGATCATGAATTTGATAATGTTGATCCTGTCGGTGAGACGTAAGTGGAAGTCTTTGGTCTTGGTTCAGTAAACCTGCCTGTCGGGAAACCTCAAAAACACTGTGATCCTGATGCCGGTTCAAAGATTAGATGCTGGAATCATTATATCCTCTACATCTAAATGTGTATTTCACGTGTTTGGATCAATCTGCTCCGCTGGTGAGCATGTGAGTGTCTATATATGTGCCTCTTGTAGAGCGAGCTGACTCCTGAGAGTGAGCGGTAAAGCAGGCGTCCTGTCAGAGCTGACAGATCCTGAGCTATTGTAGCCCCCAGGATGCTCTTCACAAACACATGGATATATCATATATGCACATGCACACTTAACCACACAGCTGAGGCCAGGTGCCCCAGGAGTCAGAGAGATTGAAAGCCCTCCCATACTCCCTGACATGACATCTAGAACGTACACATGGGCCGGTTAGCGATTTCCCAGAGCTGAGCTGATGTTCATTCAAGCCTAAGGCACTGCTGCATTATTCCCTCCCCTGACAACCTGCCTCCTCTTTATGTACATTTCGAGCAGATTGTCTTAGAGTGGACAAAGTGTTTCACCTCCACTATGTAGATGAAGTAAAGACAGACATTCCAAACAAATTTCTATATGAATGTATATTATGTACAAATATGAATATGAAAAACCTTTATGTAGTCTTATGGCGTCATATACCTTCGGTACACACTAAATATACTATCTGTTGTTGTTGTTTCTTTTTGTACCATGAATTAAAAAGAATTAATAATGACACTGTTGTGAGAAAACGTACAGCTGATCATCTCTTCTTTTTGTACCAGAAGATTACACATTATCTTTTACGATATAAAAATGTATGTATAATATATCTGCTACTGTAATATGCTGTCATCGGTCTTTTATACATTAAAGTCAAGCTGTGATTTCCCTTCTGTGAAATACTATAATACAGCAGTTTAATAGTAACAAGTATATCATGGTTATTCTGCTAATTATTATGCATAGGTTTTTAAAGTAGCTTCAATTTTTCACAGCGCTATAAAGGCCATTATTGTGTAAATTTGTATTTTTATGTGTTGCTTTTATTTCTAGCAGCATCTCCATCAGAGCAGCATTGGTCCGCCTTTGCCTTTCAAAGGTTTGATGTGGAGTTTTTATGGGGTTTTTGTAGCACGTCTCTGAATTAATGAGCCTGGGGGTTAATATGAATCCCCATTTTCTTTTAAGTGTGGATGCTTTAACTTAAGGCAGAACCAGATCTACTACTGCATCAGGTTCAAGCACTAGGGGGAGGAATCGTCGCAATTTACAGATGCTTAAACCCACAGGACAGTGGCCACTGGCCAATGGATTCACTCTGTTATTTATAGCAGGGGATGCTTTAAATCATGACCTACTCTGACAATGGGCTCTCAGCGGTGCTGAGGAATAACGCCAGTGACCTTGTCCTGCCGCTTTAATGGAACCTGGGCCAATTATGCCTGACAGGAATAAGAAGACAGAAGGTGCTACTCTGAATCCACATGTTATGAACCCAGATGTAGAAGTAACATGTTTTTACAATCTATAATCTAGAGGGCAGCTTAGCCCACTTTTGTTTCATCTCCCATCATTGTTCAAAAACACACAACTTTATCCAAAGCATAAGAGATCCAAATTTTAACACCCAAGCCTGTCAGACTTTACTCAATGGAATTTGAATAAAGAATTATCCAAGACATCAACAATATTTCCACGTATCTAAAGGCTACAGCCAATCAAACTTGGGAGTCCTGGGAAGGAGGACGTTTTTCAATATAATGCTTGATGAAGATTTTAAACAAAATTAAGCCGGAGAAAAATGTGATCATGTCAGACATCCGCTGTGAAGAAAGAATACTCTTCAAACAACTTATGGATTGAAGTGAATAGAAAACTGTCTCTTAGTTAGCATTGATAGTTGTACAGGTACATGCTTCTATGACTCCGCCTCATCCCTGTATATTTACATGATGTGAATTCTTTACAGATGTTTTGTTAACTCACTAGGTCTTATCAAAGATATCAAATCTTTATTGATGAGGTTGAATATTTGAACTAGCAGATAGGAGATAGATTGTGTAATAAAAGGTAAAGGTTAAAAGCAATGAATGAAGGACTTTTGTAGTGAGATGGTTTTGTCATCTGATATTTATATTTTTAGCAATAATATCGATACAAATGACAGATCTTTATGTCACAGAGATGTTTGTAATCTGGTTCTGCTATCTCATATTGATTTACTGTACAGTTTGGGCTGGTAGGGAATTATTACACGGTAATAAAGACAAGTTGGAGTGATTTGTCGATACATTACCAAAATACATTTATTTGTGTATGTTGCAATAATTAAGTAAGGGGCATACAATTTTTATTTAGTAAGAATGTCTTGGGAAATGATTGTCCTACAGGGATAGCTGACAGTCCAAGAGAAATTAACTAACCCACATCAAAGTCTGAAGAGGAACTGTTTACACTCTGTTGTTAAACTACGGATAAGTGCAATTTAACCACAAGCGAACTTCACAGAATATCTTGCAGGACAATTTGTAATGCTTTCAAGTGAATAGCATCATTCCTATTGGACTCGTTCACAATTAGAACTAAACTATTCATCTGGGCCTTTTTGGAAGGAGCAGATTAAATATAAGGGATGTTTGCACTCAGCAGTTACATGTTGGCAAGTGACAATCAGGAAATCACATAACACTTCTAACATAATGTATCAAATTGATTTAATTTCTCTGTGGTTATTGGATATGGGCGATAATACTTTTTCGCAGATCAGTGGATTGTAAAATCATTGAGCCACCTGGGAGAATTATAGACTCATTGGTAAAAAATAAAATAAAAATGATCATCAATTTTTAATCTACTTTCTGCCATCCCTCTCCTCTAATTTTAACATTTTTCTTGGAAATCATGCAGCTGCTTCCCTCAATGCATCTTAATGAGATGTGAGTCAGCTGGGAGTATTCTGCTCCAGCGTTCTGATGGGATGACACAGCTAATATTTCACTCCAGCTCCCAAGTTTGTACAGCAGAAATAAGGTGTAAGCCGTCCATCAACAAATGTTTGGGCGAGGAAGGTGCTGTGTCAGCGGTGTGTCTTACATCAATGATGACATTAACCGAGAGGAGGACAAGTTGATGTTGATTTATTTCAGATGAGCATAGCACAGTTAGAATGTTGTGACTTGGGGAGGCTAAGGATGGTGAAATGTTCATTAACTGAAGGACAACAGAGAAAATATGACTGGACAGAGCAGATGCTGGGAAGTCCAGTAGATTGTGAATGGTTGTCCCCTACTGGACTTAAGATGGAAGTGCAAGGAGCAAAGAATTCAGAGTATGATGCTTCTTCTTCATCAATTGTTTAAGTTCAGTATGTTGTCTCTCATTAAAACCTATTATGTAACCATTAGTTGTTTTTTGCTAATTAGGAGGTGGGTAATGTATGAGCTCCACTCAGTAATTATAAGTCTACAAGTTAAAATTTACGGTCTACTGTAAATATTAGGCAAAAGTAGGCAATTTTATTTATAATGCAGAATTTACACACAAGGCATGTCGGTGTGCCTTACAAAGGCAGAGAGACTTTACTGTCATACAGTGACTTTTAATCTTAGGGGCCAAAGCTAACTGGATATTTTTTTCCAAGTTTAATACAACAATCAGAAATTTCCACTGATTGCTTCCATAAATGTATTTTTTTGCCTGAATGTAAGAGACCGTAACCATGTGGTTACACTGTAATGTACAGTGAGAGAGGTGATAATATTCAATAATTTGATCAAGGAGCAGCGTTTAGCTATAGAATAGGGGCAGCTACATTTTTCTCGACTGGAAAGCAGAGTATTGGTGATTAGGCTAACACTGAAAACACTGAAGAAATGGGTACAGAATATATAACAGGTGTCACGGTTTTTGAATTCACACTAGTGCAATGTGCTTTGTACATGCTGCAGCATGCAGCCCTGTAGAAGACAACCGATACCGATTCCCACAGCCGGTATATACATTTTCAATACAGGCTCACCCTATCATGACTGACTTCATCAGCACATGCATCAAGAAACGGCGCTATAATAAATAATGAAAACACCAGAGGCTGAATCTGACAATGAAAAATAGGCTTTGTGACATTTACAAATTTAGTATTCATTTGGAGTGTCATTCTGTCGAATAGAGGACATTAGTACAGTTACAATATAGTATAGTTACAATAGAAGCAATGTGCCCAATGAGATCTCAGAGTCAACCTTGATTATGAGTGTGCATGAAGTTGCTGTGACAAGTAAAACATTAGTTACATTATTGAATGTGTTGGACTTTATAAGCATCTAATAAATGTCTTAATTGTTGCTAAATGATCACTCAGCTCATGTTTTGGCGGGAGTTATGACAAAAAGCTCAAATCAGTGTTTCCACTGTTATATTTATATGCATAATAATAATATTATTATTGACGATAACAACACCAATGCATCAGCCCCTCAGCCAATACAGTTGATTTCACATTAGAGATCATCCAAACAGTATAATATCTTGAGACTGAATTCATTTTAGCTTCTTAAAAAGCTTATTTACGGAAGGAAGGAAAATCGTTGAGACTTTTAGACATTCACCGTTGTTTGATTTTCAGTCTGTTGAATTCCATCCCTCTGTGGAAGAATGTAATTCTGTTTCTGTGTTAACTTTGTTCAATATCATAAGGAAGATAATTATGATATCAGAGATTTTGCAGCAGACATTTTCACTTGTCTTAGAAGGAAAAGAAAGGGTGGTAAAGATAACAATTAAAGAAACTGTATTCTGACAGTTTGACAGGGAGTCAGAATGCAACGCCCTGGCCCTTGAAAGTGAAAGAGACAAATGGAATACACTTATCAGTAATCTTATTATTTACACCTTTGATTTTACTGCTGAGGCGTATCGCAATGTTTCCCGTGAAAAAAAGACCAGCACAGAAATTTTAATTTACCTACTTTCTCGAAATTGTTGACAACGGAGAACAATCCAACAATAAATTGGTTTAGTTTTAGCATTAGTTGAGTCAGATTTAGCATTAGTTGAGATCACTGTTTATGGTCCCAGATGGGAAATGTGGTTTGCTGTTGAGCAAAACAAACACATATACACAAATAAAACAGAATAAAAACAACCCACCATTAAAAATAAGTACAACCAATACATAAATTAAAAACTGTTGATTATTTATGATACTGATATGATATAATGGAATACATACCAAAGGTTATTGAGGAGGAACGAGAGGATTTATTTTAATAATACAGTGATTAAAGCTTTGTTTTCAACAATCAAGGCATTTATTCACGATATTAATGATAAAATACCTGTTATAACAACAGACGTTAAACATCCTTGTCACCTGTAATCAGACAAACACAAGTTATCAATTTTTATGATTAGGCCCCAGCAAATGCATCAGTTGAGTGATTTTATGTTTCCTGTTTCCAAGCATTATTGCAGTTTTTGTTAGGTGATCTTATTCTGAAGGAGTCGACGGATATTTGCCTTGGCCAGTGTGTTGTGAGTGTTTGGCTTTGAAGAGAAAATAAAGTATGAGCGGTTCTCCTCATCGTACACTACAAACACTTGGCTACAGACACACACAGAAATCCAAAATAAACTGTTCCCAGGGAAGCTTTTCAGGGCTTCTAGTTATCTATTAAGCTGAATGTTTAACTACTAAAGCGGAACAAATCAAACTTATTTGGACTAGGCCTACATAAAATATATTTCATATCTATTTTTTGTTTTATTTTAAAGTAGTTTGCAATTAATTAATCTATAATCAATAACTGAAATACATAAATGGATCTAGTAGATCCTGTTTCCAGGAGAGGATAAGCTAAGTCTGTCCTCCTCTGATCTCTACTTCACACAAACTGCCTTTCACCTTACCTGCCCTGTAGGTGTCACTGTTGACACTAATAATTAAAATCTTAAGTATGGATTTTTTTCCAGTGAAGATATGAAAATGAATGGTTAATAATAATAATAATAATAATAATAATACATTTAATTGATATCGCACTTTACATTTGGAACAAATCTCAAAGTGCTAAAGTGCTTCTTCTGCATCTGTGGACCACTCTCCTCTGTATACAGAGAATATAATCTGCGCCCTGTTCTCTCTCATTTTATCATGTATTTCCCTCAGAGCTGCCTTGGAGGCGCCTCATTGGCTGATGGCTGTTGCCATGACGATCGTCATAGAGTTTGCGGACGCTTCACATCGTAGCGTCGTGGGACAGACTGGAAACTTTTAGCTGACGTCATATTTCCCATAATTCTCCCTTCCGGGACGACATTGCCGAGGTCGACGTCACGTAATCATTAATGATAAACATTCAAAAACAGAACAAGAGAGAGTGAGACAGAGACAACACTGATTAATTACTTCATCGCAACCGCAGGGCCGTTTAATTATTTTAACTGACGGAAAAATTGGTTCGTCACTTTGTGAATGAGGGTAAACATTTGAAATGTTGTATTCGTGCAACTTCAAGCAATTTAGTTGTTTAGTAAATCTGATAACGTCTGATTCAGATAACATAGCACTGTATTTTTTCCTGCCAAATATTTTGTATTAATCTCTAGCCTCATATGTGGCTGAATAAATAATTTACAAGGGGGAAATTACTGAAAATATGCTTGCGAGCCTCTGCCGAATCCTCGCGCCGACCACCATGACGGACATCAAAGCACACGCCCAGGTTTGCCGCGTCACTGTATAAGGGTCCTTGATGTCGGAGTTAACCCCAAAGAAGAAGATAATTGTAACACCTGAGATTTGGTGAAACCTGGAATGCTTCAACACGATTGAAGATGAAGGTTGGTGCCATCAAGTTAATTCAAAACACAAGCATAAGCTCCGGTTCGGCGGTTCTCATGCTGGGTTCTACTACTCTAAAGGCGAGCTATCTAACCGAGCTAACGTAGCAAGTTGCTAACTTTAACCATAAACAGAGAGCAACCGTCAACTGAATGTTCATAACATTGTATTACTTTTAATTAAAGCAGCTATCTCGATGCTCTTGCTTAAAACGAAGGACCAACTGCATTCGTGATGTATTATCTAACAGAAGTTTTTTCTGGGTGGTCTGTCAGGACGAGCTATTCAAATAAGAAATGATAACAACTAGATACAATAGGAAAATATTGAGCTAAGGATCAAGAATGATCCATGTGTTGCTGGATCATGTTAGCCCAGTCTGAAAATATTACACACTCCAGCTAAAACATTTTAATACGTGACCAGAGAGAGATGTTTGTGAATACACTAATATATAAAGTGTTGCTTCAAAAATAATTATCTTAGACCTATGTGCGTTTTATTGGAAACCTGCTTTAAAAAGGCATTGAACCACCTAGTGGTTTCTTCTGTTTTTGCGTGACTCATACCAAACTGTTTCAGATAATCAAACTAATTTTAACGCAAAACAAACGCAGCCTGTGTAAACACAAGGGCAAGTTTTGAGTGATGATATTTAATCAGAAGGAAAAAAAGCTTATCCAGTAACTAAATCACTAGCATGAAAAAATATTTGCACTTGAGTTTGTTGTGTCACCCCTAGCAGCAACGACTGCAACCAAACGCTGTAACCTGGAGATCAGTCGCTGACATTATTATGATGGAATTCTGGCCTACTCTTCCAAACACATCAGAGAGTTTGTGCCCAGACTTTGACAAGGCCACTCCAAAACTCCCCTTATTTTATTCCAGTATAACCATTCAAATATGGGCTTTCTATTCCATTTGGGATCATTGTCTTCCTACATGACCCAGTTGCGCTCTAAGTTCATCTCACAGGCTTATGACCTGACATTCTCCGTCAGAATTATTATCTGGTAGAGAGCAGAACTTCCCCCGGGAGAAATAAAGCATCTATCTATCTACGTACATGATCGTATGTAGTACATACATACATACATACATACATCAATTCATCCAACCATTAATTATTTAAGGAATTCATTATGGCAAGTGGTCCTGCCCAAAAAACAACAAAGCATTCCCTCAGTATTACACAATGGGTACAATGCTCTTTTTTTGGGATGCTTTGCTAATTTTTGAAAAATAATAAAGTACTGTCTATCTTATCTATCTATCCATCTGTCTGTGTAATCCGTCTATGGAGGCCCAGAGCCATAGAAATAGCTGTGTACCCCTTGTCAGACATTTTTCATTTATCGTCTGCTTGAATTTGTTTTGATTTTGGCACAGTGTGCTACTGCTGAAATCTACCAGTGAACTTCATGCTTCTGAGAGTTTATGGTCTATCTAAATTATGATGGGATTGAACGGGGCTGATAGTTATCAGGTCTGAGTATGGCTATTAAAGCTGCTACCAGTTATTAATGCAGTTGATCAGTTCTATTGATTTAGTATCCAATGGCTGAAATCCTTTCTAACATGGGTCATTTAAGGATTTGTGGAAAGAACATTTTGTTCTTACTTGTGTTGACTTTATTTTATATTTAAATTTATTTTATGATTTAACATAATTTGGCATTGGATACACAAGCGGAAGAAATTGGTAACATATTTCATATGGGGAGATATAAATAGTTGTATTTATTTATTTTTTTCTATGTTCACATGGTAAAACATTGGTATTTGTGCTTTTTACCTTTGTTATATGGTATACTCTCTGTTGGGATATAATATAACGTTATTGTTATTGTTGCAGAACAATGAAAGTCAGTTTAGCAGCTCCTGGATTGGCAAAATACAATGTAGGAAAAACACAATTTGACCACAAGAAATCAACACAAGGGCATAGCATAGAAGGAATACTGCAAGAGGGATATCCTGAATGCACACTGTTAAACTTAAGGCAGTAATTCCTTATTGCACATAGAGAAAATAAATATGATAATATGTTCACTATTGCATTTAGGAAAGCAATTTGTGTGGTATGAACAGTGCATGAGACGTGGTGGTCCTCAGTTCTCATGGGTGAGTGTGTGTGGGTGGGATGTTGGATGTGCCAGCATTTAACAGCTTGTTGATAATAGCCGTTTTTCAGTCTGTTTGTTTCCGTTTCTGTCCTGCTGGTGAACCACACTGTGCAGCAGACGGTCAGGAGGTTCTCTATGGTCGACCGATAGAAGTTTATCAGCAGGTATTGAGGGCTGTGAGCCTGTTTCAGCTTTCTAAGGTTAAATAGTCTTTGTTGGGCTTTCCCCACCTGGTGAGAGATGTTCCTGGACCAGGTGAGGTCAGCCAAGATGTGAACTCCAAGAAACTTGAACTCCATTTGTGTAGAGAGCGACGTACTCCCTGCGTTTCAATCTCCTGGGGCCCACTATCATTGCCTTAGTTTTAGAGGTGTTATTGATGCATCACCATTCAGTCAGATACTTAACCTCCTCCTTGAAGGCTGACTCATTTTTACCTGTGACCAGTAAGTAGACAGCCAATTTGACAATGTGGTTGGGGGAGTCAACTGGGGAGAAGTCATGGGTGAGTAGGGAGTAGAGGAGAGGGCTGAGGTCACACCCCTGCCGCATGCCAGTGTTCCGATTTAATTGATTAGCATTATCTATATTCGACCGAACATGGCAGACACTATTACTTAAATTAATTGCTCAGGAGCTTGAATTTCAAAAGGACTAAATCAATTTCTCAAGTAAAGGCAAACTATTTGTTTGATACACATGGTTTGTACACAAACAATTAAAAACTAAATTAGTTTTTCTACAGGAGACCCTTTTATTCTCAGAGCATATGGTATGGGTGAGGAGGAAAAGGCCTGCAGCCAGTTTCACCTCACCTTCAAGGGAGGTAATCCGTTTCATACATGTGTTTATCCACTTTCAACTTATGAGTGTCAGTGAAGATTTGACAGATACATGGTCATTCAGTGTGAAATTCTTCTATTTAGGTTGATATGATTATTGCTTACGGCACGAAAAATGATGACCTGAGTTGTTTCAGACACTTCTTCTTTTTACTAGCCATTCTGCCTGGCCATTTTATTGTCGGTGGGGATCTCCATCACCAAGTGCTCTCAGTCAGTTTGGTGTTGCATTTATAAATTTGTAGAACTGATTCCAGATTTTCATTTTTCATTCTGCCCATGAAACATGAAAGAAGAAAATGCAGTACTCTACTGTTCTCTGTAATAAATAAATAAATAAACATGCTAAGCCAATAAAAGCATGTTAAAACCAATAAAAACCATTAAACAGTCAGCACTCAGGAAATGCAGCAGCACGAAAGTGCAAAATTGGCTATATTTCTGAGGATTTAGCTTGGCAGTGCGGAGCATTTCATTAGTTCATCAGTCTGACAGCATCCAGAAAGAAACTGGATGCTATCAGACTGGCATCAGTCTGACAGCATCCATTTAAAGAAGATTTAAATGAATGCTATCAGACTGATGCCAGTCCATATAACGTAGAAAAGTCAGACTTTTCAGTCAGACTTCGGAGTCTGACTTTAACCTTTTTATATTGATTTTTCTTTTGTTTAAAATGCATGGACCCAAAGCCCAAGATTTCACTCATCTCATCAGTGCAATCATTGTGTCCACAGAGCATTTTTGTCCTCAGCGACAAATCCTGGGCGGGTTCTAGTCTGCTCTATAAGTGGCAGAAAAGTCTGGGTAATTATATCGCTGTTGCAGGGTAAGTAAACTTTTTTAGAAGGAAATTAAGCCAGAATAAATATGTGCAGTAATCTTTTTTCCTTGCATCAGTGCATTATTCAAAATGTGCATGACACTTGTGATCTTACAGACAAGACAACTCTGTGAAAATCTTTGATCGACATGGACAGAAGTGGACTGAGCTCAACCTTCCTGGGTACGTTAAAGAAAATAATAATAGTTGACTCCACTGTTTGTGTGTAGTTTCCCCTCGACATTCACATGTCTCTAAAATGACTTTACAGTTTTTGTTACTTATTCTCTCCTAAGTCACTGTGTGGGAATGGACTGGGATAAAGATGGGGATGTCTTGGCTGTGATAGCTACAAAATCCAGCTTCATCTACCTCTGGGATGCCAGTGTCAATAAAACATCCCAGATAGACAGCGGCATGAGGTACGACAAGTGTGCAACACATTTTGAAAGGGCTCTTATAATGATGGTTACTATGAAAACATGATTAATCACCAATCCTCAAACAGAGATCAGATGTCCGTCATCTTATGGTCAAAGACGAGTCCACTGCTGGCAGTCGGATCAGTCAAAGGAAACCTTTTAATTTACAATCGGCAGACCTCACGCAAGATCCCTGTACTGGGTAATACACACAAAACATAATATTACAGATGTTTAGTTGCTGTAGTTTGTCTGAAAATAACTTCTTCTCTTCACTGTCTTTCTCCCTTTCCACATACTAGGTAAACATACCAAGAAGATCACTTGTGGGTGCTGGAGTACCCAGAATCTACTGGCCCTGGGAAGTGAAGATAACAGTTTGAGCATAAGCAATCACGAGGGAGACACCATCAGACAAGTAGCTACATATACACACTGGCAGCACAAATCTTTACCTTGTTAATATGTGATGTCGGCCATGTAACTATATAGACTAAACATCAGATCATACTGGTGCACCTGATATAAGACGTATATTGTGTGTTTGATTATCAAGGGCACTCATGTTGTGAAAGAAATACTGGGGGGGATCTTTATCAAAAGTGATATAGTATCAGACATGTGTCATTAAGAATGTTCTCCTCTCTCTTCTGCTAGACAGCACTTCGTGGTGCCCCTACAGATATTTATTTTTCAGCGATGAAGGCAGATGAGAGGTCCGCTCAAGGAGAGAACACTGTAAGTTGGTCACATTTATGATTTATTACATTTTTGACATTCAATTTATGATATATGAACACCTTCCTGAAAATGTTGACCCTTCAGGTGAGTGTGTCCGTGGAAAAGAAGATACTGATGCTTTGCAATGTCGACGATCCTGAAGACAGGATAGAATTGACCTTCCAGCAGAAGTATGGACACATTGTGTCCTACAGCTGGTAATGCTAATGTTCACACAGTAACAAAACACTGGTCTTAAGTTGTGGCACTCGGATGTTTGTGCTAAAGTTAGTTCCCATCCTTTATGTTTCTCTACAAGGTATGGTGACGGGTACATTCTGATTGGCTTCTCCCACGGGTACTTTGTGGTTATTTCCACCCACATCAGAGAGATAGGTGCGGAACTTTTTCAAGCTCGCAACCATAAAGATAGTCTCAACAGTGTGGCCATCTCGTCAGCATCAAATACGGCTGCTTCCTGCGGAGACAACAGGTACACAGGGACTTTGAAAAGAAACCACATGATCATTCTGATTGTTTGGAAAAGTTAAAACCATTTGTTTATGATTGCAGCATAAAGATCCACGAGCTGTCTGAGCTCAAAGTTATCAGCAATGTAGTTCAGCTGGACGACGAAACCAAAGGTGAGACTTTTCTCAGAATATACTGTCAAAAGTCCGTATTGAAGGTACCACCTACTTCTCCTTCATCTATCCCTCACTCTCCTCCAGGTCTGGACCAGCTGAATTGGACAGATGACGGCCAGTTGTTGGCAGTTTCCACACAGAAAGGGACACTCCATGTCTTCCTCACCAAGCTGCCCATCCTGGGCTCCAGCTACGGTACCCGGCTGGCCTACCTCACCTCCCTGCTGGAGGTAACTGTGTCCAGTCGGGAGGAAGGGGTGAGGAAACACACACAGACACACACACACACACACAGACACATTGTAAACATTGAAAATATTTTTTAACATAAAATGGATGAATCCAGCAATACAACAAGATTGAATTCCAAAAGCCTCTACCAAGGCCACATGGCGCTCTGATGTTATTTACCTGTTGAAGATGTTCGGAAGTATTTTTACATTAGTGAGACACACAAATGTGGAGAATAACTAAAGCCTGCTGTATGGGTATTCTGTCAAACATGAAGAAAAACAAATTAACGGTATGAAAAAAACAACACATGTATTTATTTACAGGGGGGAAAAACAACATAATACATGTGCACCCTTTCTAGACAGCCACACAGTAATACTTTACAGTCGCTTATAACTTTATCCCTTACTTATCTTTCCATAAATCTGATTTTAAATGACCAGCAGAATCAAATGTAAAGTATTTATGAATATTAATGGTCTGCCAATATTCATATGACCTCCAAATGATCATTTAAGATAATTGGGTTTGATGACAAATGAATGACTCATGTTTGAGCTGACAACAGGAAGATTACTATAGCTGCCCACCACTGTTGACTAGCTCCCATCTGTCTGTGTTTTTTTTAGGTGACTCCTGTAGTCATACAAGTTGAAGTAGAACCTACGTTCGTTGCAATGGGGCCGTTCCACGTGGCGGTGGGAATGAACAACAGAGCCTGCTTCTATGCCTTGCTAGATGAAGAACTGGGTTTGTGTGTGATGTGTTCAATTATGTTATTTGTAATAATTTTTTTCCCCGTCACGTGTGAGTGGATCGATAAGTAACAGAAGTTCTTTATTTATTCATCTCAGGTTATACCAAGCTGAAGGACATTGAATATTTGGGTACGATCGCCAGCATGTGCCTCAACGCCGACTATGCAGCAGCTCTGTTTGAGGGGAAGGTGCAGCTTCACATGGTCAGTCATGTACATAAGTCTTATTTATTTATTTATTTATTTTATGAACAGTCAAAGCGTTGAGTCAAGCATTTACTTTGTATTTTTGTGTCTGTTAGATTGAAGGCAGAGACCAGGAAGAAAAGAAGCAGATGAAGTTGTTTCCAGATGATGACAGACTAGGTCGGATCATTTGCCACGCCCTCACCGCCGACTTTCTCTACTACGGCACTAACGTAAGGCTCAGGCCACTCTCACCGCAGACAGTCCACAATCATAGTCGGAAACAGCTTTTTAACCTCAGTCATGAGTTTGTGCTGTAGCCTGTGTGAAACGAAGATCGTCTACAAAGTCAACCAACACTACAAATGTTTACTGAAATACTGACTAGCCATTAATAGTGACTTTCTAAATGATAATATTCTTCTTTATTTGTTCTATACAGAATTGTATGTTGTTATTTAATTTACACGGATCAGCGACTGTACTAAATTGTTATTGATCTAATATCACTTTGTTCTCTTTCTTCTTGTTTTGTTCAACCCCATGACAACTTTTGATATGGAGTTTTTATTAGGCTTTTATTAGGCCTTTTAAAATGAGCATCTGGAGCTCATCTAGTGCAAATACAAAACAATATGTTTGTGTGCTGCAAGTGCTCAAACATTTGCCAGAAGTCCTTCCCCCAGAGAAATATGGCGGTTGTGTCACAGCTGATACTTCGTAGCCATACACCATCTTTTTTAAAGAGGAATTGGAGAATGTGAATGGCATTCTCAACACACGGAACAAATGATATCCTGATCCAAAAAACGCTACTTGATAGTTTAACAATAGCATAGCCACCCATGCTGGGAATTATTTGAATTGATTGTTGACCTTAGGCTTGACAGGCAATTTGAACTATTGATTTGGAGAGTCGTGATTCATATGTTTCAGTTTTATGGATGATGAGTCTACTGCTGATCCATTCTCTTTCACTCTTTCCAACCTTCCCCCCGCAGTTGTTTTCCTCCGTGTCGTCTTTTTCATTTCGCTTTCAATTTATCTCTGCCTCGCCCCTTCTAATGGATTTGATCATTTCTCTGTCTGTCTCTTTGCAGACAGGTAACGTGGTGTGTGTGTCGGTAGAGGATTGGGAAACTTTGTGCAGCTACAGCCACTCTGTTGGTGTGAGGAAAGTCTTCCCTGACCTGAAAGGCACACGGCTGGTTATCATCGACGATAAGAATTGTGGTTTCCTGCTCTTGCCTGCAAAAGTCAGTACATATGGATACATCTCACATCAAAGCATGCCCATTTCTCAAAACACACTACACCCTGGATACTTTACACTCTGATAGAAGCAGGTTGAACACATAGGGTAAAATATCAGAGCTTCTTAAGATGATGAATTTTATTTATATGACACTCCTCAAGACCAGCGGTTATTCAGTGCTTCAGAAGAAAGAGAACAGTTGGATTTCCAAAAGCATTTAAAGGATCTGTGGATTTGTATGAACTAGATATATCTATGTTTGTATTTGTGTGTGTGTGTGTGTCCATCCACAACAGACAACAGAATGCAGCTTTGAGCTGCCCGACTTCTCACCCACCATTAAAGGAGTGCTGTGGGAGACCTGGCACGATGACAATTGGGTGTGTGCAGCTTTTGATGATGACAAGGTCTACACCTACGCGCTGCATAAAGCCACCATATATGGTAGGATGAAAACACTGTCGCACACGCACCCTTCTTCCCCTCTCACAGTTTACTATCAAAGTTTTACAAAGCGATACAAACATCCTTCTCGTTTGCCGTTATGATAAATGCTAGAATATTAGTTTCGATATGACATTAAATAATTAGATACTAGAACTTATACTTCGATTGTGAGTCGCACAATAAAAATATTTTGACGTTATCTTTGGTTTGGAACTGCTCTGTGCGGATTCTCCACCACATCCTGCTTGTGGCTGTTTAATCTTCTTACCTCTGGCATATCTGATATATGTTGTCCTGAAACGAAATATGCCACAAACTGGTGCTTGGACTAGTTCATTTAGTGTATTTAGGATTACGGGGCTGCAGGGGTCACCCACTGGCCCCTCAGAGACCGGTGAAATGCAGAAAAAACAATTTCACAATGTTCTAATGTAAGTTATAATAAAAAGTAAATATTATCACAATATAATTACTATTGTCATCGTTATGGGTTCATGCCAGCATGACCAAAAGAAAAACACTCCTGCTAACTTGCAACGTATATTTTCAATTCTCTCACTGTCCGTCAAGGCCCACAGGTGGTGTTAGTGGGAAGCACCACGCTCCTGTTTTCCCAGAAACCTCTGCTTTTGTACAACGGGGAGCTGACATGTCAGACGGCGAGTGGAAAGACGAGCGAAGTGGCTCTTAGGACACACTCCTTCCTGAAGCAATCCACTGGTACAGAGTCATCTCCAGACTTCAGCACGCAGCTCGCACAAGCACTCACGCTCAAGAGGTTTGACATGCTGTAGATTCCTGATCACATTGGCAATATGTTTGTTTTTTTAAACTGTAAATTGTTAGATTAAAGGAAGACCAGTATATAATATACAATATTTGAATGCAGTTTTTTAAATGATTAATCTAATTTATGATTGGAGGAAAAAGATACTACTTCTATTCTTTTATCCTCATGGTGATTAGAGAAGGAACAAAATAATGATATTTACACGCCAACACAGAATATGAAAAATGTAGACTAACGTATTTATTTGCTCTTGACATATTAAACATGTTTTGATGTAGGACTGTCACATATAGGACTCCACAATGGTGAAATGTATTTTATGAAATAAACTGTGTTGTTTATGTGTGAGCGTGTGTTTTTGTGCGTTTCTGTCCAGGTTCCATGACGCCTGGAATCTCTGTCAGTCTGAAGGGAGTAAAACAGACTGGGAAGAGTTTGGCAAAGCCTGCTTGGTCCACATGAAGGTGAAGCGAGCTATCAAGGTCTACCGTATGATTGGTAACGTGAGCATGGTCATGTCACTACAGAAAATCCAGGTACAACTAAGACACACACACACAAACTGCAGTTCATATGTGGCTCCCTCTGGATAAAAGGTGGACTGTTTCAGACAATTCTAATACACACACCTTTTGATTCTGTCTGGTTTTCTCTCTTTCTCTCTGTCCAGGGTATAGAAGACATACATTTACTGACAGGACATCTGGCCATGTATTTAGGTGAACACAACTTAGCACAGGACCACTTTCTGGCCTCAACCTGTCCAAATGCTGCGCTGGAGGTAAAACATACAGTTTAAGAGTAAATAGCATGTTTAGTGTACGTATGTGTGTGAATGTGAGACACCAAGACTAATCGCTTTGGAGAGCCGTGGTTCAAGACATAGAGGGGGATGTCCAATTATCCAAAGATAATTAGGTCCTTGACACCAGCTGTACTTCACAGGGTCCTTTTTTAAGGCTGTGCAGCTTTTGCCGAAACATTTAGTGCCTCCAACTGACAGAATTTTACTCATATTAATACTTTCCCTAATGTGCGCACTCACATTGAACACATCAGTCATGTGGCATCGCCCCGTCCTAACAGTGTTGCGTACATGTGGAGAAGCATTAATGATAAAATAATGCTGCGTCCATCCATTGGAAACATTTTAGCATCAGTGAGACTAAAGTGAACAATCTGTGCCCCCAAAGGTAAAATTTGTTTAATCTTTCACAAAATAATCACAATCAAGAGTGTGTAGTGTGCACAGCTCAAAAGAGGAGAGATCGAGAAGCGTCTCGGTGCTTCTCCGTGCAGTGATGGCTTAATAGGAGCATTAACAAATGCGTGAGTTAATTTAAAAATGTTCCACATTATGCAAAGGCTGTAATTGAGCCTTACATTGGACTATATTGACAACAAATGGAACCTTTGTAACAGATGCCTTTAGACAGTGAACTTTCCTTATGATCACATGATCTCACAGATGTTGAAAAAATGTGGTTTCTATACAGGATCTCTGAGATGAGAAAAATTACAAAATCATCATTTCACAAATGATCTCACATACCCACCCCGACCTTGTCCCGGGGCTAGATTGAATCCCCAAGAGCTGTGTGAGTGTGTACCTCTATCAGTGCGGATGTACATGCGGTTATCGCTCCTGATGAACAGGTTAACCTTGCATAGACGCGTCTGTCACCACTATATGAAGGTGTGTGAATGAGTGAATGCTAGCTTGTGTTTTAAAGTGCTTTGTTTGATGGATAAAACTATAGAAAAAAACAATATATGAATGTACTGTACTTACTTGTTCCAGTTATGACAGTGTAGGATACTTCATTCAAAAAATGAAGTAAATAGTAGTATACCATTCTACAATATCTACTCACATCCTGTGTGTGTGTGTGTGTGTGTGTGTGTGTGTGTGTGTTTCAGATGAGGAAAGATCTGCTGCATTGGGACAGTGCCCTCATGTTAGCCAAGAGGTTAGCAGAAGACCAAATTCCCTTTATATCAAAAGAATATGCCGTCCATCTGGATAGTATGTAAGTATGCATACTAACACACACACACAGCATTCAAAAGACCTCACGCTGTTCTTCACTGCATCTAAAGACTCTATTCCTCTCTCGACAGGTCAGAGTATGCGGATGCTCTTGCACATTATGAGAAAGGCATGACACACTGTAATAAAGTAAGTGCAGCACATTTAATGTCCACTTCTTGCAGTTATTACCTAACATAGATTATTTGAATTAAAATTCAAAGTAAAGTTGTTTGTGCTGTAGTTTACAGACAATATTTATGGAATACCAAATCATCTCCTGCCCAAAGCTAGTTGTACTTACAAAGAACAATGAGCAAAAAGTTTTTCAGCAGACAGGATCAGTTTTCAGATTATCTCTCGGGGATCTTAAATACAAAGCTGCTGCAGATACGTGCAGGGTTCTGTTCTGAAATCTTGTTTTTTTTCTCTCCCCACACCCTCCAGGAGCATGACCTGGCATGTCAAGAGGGAATAGCCAAAATGTCGATCAGGATAGGTGACATCAGGCGAGGAGTTGCTTTGGCAATTCAGCACCCAAGCAGAGACCTAAAAAAGCAATGTGGCGACATACTGGAGAGTATGAAGGTATGTAGGGATTTTTGTCTTATTTATATTTCTGTCTCCATCTTACTTACAAACTTTGTATTGTTTTGGTCCCCATGGTTACAAGTTGAACTTGGGTCTCTCTGTGAGTGGATTTGTCCCAGATAAGGGTTTGCGTGGTATTTCAAAAAACTGGAGATGTACCTTTTGATATTTTTAGGATTTTAAAATCAAATAGAATAGGGTATCCATAGAATAATATAGAATAGTGCCGTCTAGAAAAGTTGCTCCATAGAATAGTATAGTCTATTCATAGAATAGTGTGGTCTAAAATAGTCTCTCTATAGAATATGTTAGTCTAGAATGGTCTATTCATAGAAGGGTTAGTCTGGAATAGTCTATTCATAGAATTCTATAGTCTATTCATAGAATAGTATAGTCTATACGTAGAAAAGTCTATCCATATCTCCTCAAAGACAGCCTGACAGAATTCACAGATTTGAACTTCTCAGTAAGGGTTCTCAAGTACTTTGGTTCATATTTTCCTGTGATACAGGTCATGTTCTATCCACATCAGATTTTTTAGATGGGTGGCATCTGTGTCCTTGGACACATATTTTCTACTTTAATCTTAAAAGTTCTCATATATCCAATTTTACAAGAATCATATTTGATGGGGACAAATTTAATAGCTGTTCTAACTGTATTTCCTCAATGAAGACCCCTGTGTTGGGGGATCCTGAGTGTTTCATGCTTGTTTAGACTCCTGCTGGAAACCCTCTCGTCTCTTTCTGTATGTGTTGGATAGATTGTGTCTGAAAGTATTTTGTTCATATACCCTTCTGCGTTTTTCATTCCTCTTTTAAAGCAATTCTCTGAAGCTGCTCAGCTCTATGAAAAAGGGCTTTATTATGACAAGGCTGCATCAGTCTACATTCGCTGCAAGAACTGGTGAGACAAACAACAACAACAACAAATATTACCGCTCAGAGAGGCAGGATTCTCTCCTCCTTCACAAAACACTGCTTTATCTTCGTTCTACACTCAGGTCAAAGGTGGGGGAGTTGCTTCCACACGTCTCCTCTCCTAAGATCCATCTTCAGTACGCCAAAGCCAAGGAAGCAGACGGCAAGTAGGTTCTAAGTTTGTATTTTTGACACATTGAATGTGGTGAAATTTAAGTGGGAGAAGATGTGACGTGTTTCGTATGCACCAGGTATGAAGAAGCTGCGCGGTCCTATGAGAGCGCCAAAGACTGGCTCAACACGATCCGTGTGCTGCTGGACCACCTGAACAACCCACAGGATGCAGTTCGTATCGTCAGAGAGACACAGAGCATCGAGGGAGCAAAGATGGCTGCCAGGTAGGACAGAGCAAAGGTGTATAAAAGCAGCAACAGTCAAATAGATCTATATTTTACTAACTAGGGTTTTTTTTCTTAATTGTTTTTATGATGATTTTTGAATGAACTTTTAATGCCTCTGTCATCAACATTACAAGGAATATTGTCGTCCATCTTTATGTAATAATTGTTTTCCCATTATAAAGTTTTTTTATAATTGTTCAGGCTATAGAAATAAATGCGAAAACCATAATCACAATTTTAAAGTCATCAAAATATCATCAAATTACACGTTTAGTCTGACCAAAAGCCCTAAATCCAATGGTCCAAGTTTATTGATCTCAAAAGGATTATTCCATTTGTCAAGCTGGAAAAGAGAAAATGTTGCCATTTTTAGCAATAAATAACCTCAACAGTTTCTCAGTTATCTGATTAGTTTAGAATAATTTGTCAGGAAGCAAAGTGTTTTTTATCTCCAATCTCTTATTTTGTCTAATATATGTTTATCTGTGCCTCAGGTTCTTCCTCCGGTTGAACGACTACAGCTCAGCCATTCGCCTGCTGGTGCTGTCTCAGTGCAACGATGAAGCGTTCCAGCTGGCGCAGCAACACGGACAGATGGAGGTCTACGCAGACATAATCGGTCAGTCTATTTGTGAATTAGGGTGTGGTTACCCGACTGTAGCCAGAGGAGTCCAGTTGGAATTATTTCCGGGTTTAAGTCAGGCTTAGTCATGTAATGGATAACAAATGTCGGGTTCAGACACAACCACCAATTTGACATGACGCTTACAAGATATCTGATGAAGAAAAATCTTGTCTTATTATCATTTGGGGAAAAGTAATGAGCTCGAGGAGTCTTTGTTGTGTTTCTTAGATATATGGTTTTATTACATACAGATCTGTTATAACAGAGAAGATCCCAGCATGCTCCTGTTCAAGTCTCATCCCAGAATCTTGTCAATCAGATCTCGACACAAAGCCTTTATTCATATGAGGTCATTGACATTGGTCATAATCTTTATCAGGGCCAGTTTATCTTGCACCCTCAGACAGAACGACAGACATCTTTTGTCAGACATAACACCAGAAAAGACTTCAGAATCATTTTAGGATTCACATATATATATATATAAATATATGTATTACATACATATATTTTTTTCATTTCCTTAACAATATCTCAGTGAAAAAAAAAATAAAGAAGGGCAATCGTCTATGGTGAGACTCCAGTTTCCTTACTTTTATAATGGCTAATGATAGTGTGTAGTGTTTGTGTTAGAAGGGTTACAACACCAGTTGTACTGGTATAGAGCCAGAAATACATAATAAAGAACAAGGGTCTGTTGGGTTAGGTCCAGGCTCGGTTACTAGTCACTAGGACTCTGTTGGGCTCGGAAAAAAACGTTAAGTGTTATAGATATTTCTCACAGTTAAAACAAACATTCAGGGGGTTGAAACTTTATTCCGTCTTGCAGTTTTTGCTTCCAATGAAAACACCAGTGAGTTGAATATTGTGTGTGTCACTCAGGTCCGGACGCGACACAGGAGGACTACCGGAGTATCGCACTCTACTTTTCAGGAGAGAAGAAACACCTGCAGGCTGGCAAGTTCTTTCAGAAGTGTGGGCAATACAGCAGAGTAAGAAAATCCAACATTTATTTTGAATGCCAATAAACAGGTTTTAAAAAGAGTTATTCAGGCATTCACTTTTCTTCCCCCCTGTCCGCTGTCTCAGGCCCTGAAACACTTCCTGAAGTGTCCCAACACTGACGACAGCCTGGCTATAGAGATGGCTATAGAAGCGGTAAGTGTGTCAGAGAGAATGTCCCAGTGCCTATGCAAAGAGATGGCGAGTGTTTTTGATGTTTGGATGTGTGTGTGTGTGTGTTACAGGTGGGTCTGGCCAAGGATGACTCCCTAACTAATCAGCTGATAGATTACCTGTTGGGAGAGAGTGACGGCGTGCCTAAGGTAATCAATACACTGTCTATTTTGATGTTGTACAGTAGAATGTGTTCAGTCTTATCATTGTTTGACAGGTGGACATGAGTGTCCTTTTTCCCTCCACTGGTCTCATTAGTGAGGGTGAGGTGAGGGAAGGGAGTCACTGACGTGCACAGACAGATTTAATCATATTCAAGAGATTAGTAACTATTTCAAATTAATAATTTGCCTAAAATTCATTAAAAAGGCATTATTCTGCATTTATTGTTTTCCTGCTCTTTTTCTATATGAGAGAGGTAAGCCTCTTTATGTATTTGAGTGTTTAAAGGTCTTGTAGGTGTGGTAACCAACCACATCTTTGTCTTTTATTTTACATTATGCTCCCACACAAACGTGATTACACAACACTTAATATGTAACGCTAATGCTGTTGTAGAGAGGAAGACTTAAAACCAGCTTTTCAGGGGATTTAAGTTCAGATAGAGTAAAGAAATAAATAAATACAGTAAATGAGGTTGTTGTGCATCTGCTGGAATGTTTATGGTTTATGCAGTTTTGAGGACAGCAACAATTTTTTCAGCTTCTGAAGATGCCAATATTAAGGAAAGGTGGAGCTCATTTTATTAGTCCTTGTTATTATGTTGTTTGCATTTCTGTAAGTAAGTCTTTTAACAAAATAAGTTATCCATCTAAATGATTTCTACCAGGTGGAGTTGATCAGTTGTAGAAAATGTTTGGAAGGTTTTTATTTTATTCCAGTTAACAGAACTGAAGTTAACAGAATACTGTTTCACAGACTTATTCCATGTAAATGTGACGCCGTCAGTGACGGTCACACTGCTGATTTGAGGGATCAGGCTTGTTTTACCTTTTGTGTCTCTTCCCAGGATGCCAAGTACCTGTTCCGTCTATACATGGCCTTGCAGCAGTACAGGGAGGCTGCTCGCACTGCCATCATAATCGCCAGAGAGGAGCAGTGTGCAGGTACACAAATATTCCCTCACACATTCTCCAAATAGATGTGTACCAAAGGGCATCTCTAAGATCTGCGTGTGTTTTTTGTTTTTGCCTGCTTCTCCCACAGGAAACTATCGTATGGCCCATGATGTTCTGTTCAGCATGTACACAGAACTGCAGGCCCAGAACATTAAAATCCCTGCTGAGATGGCAACAAATCTAATGGTCCTCCACTCGTACCTGTTGGCCAAGGTCGGTACAGCTGACGTCCGTCATGTGACATGTTCGCTCAGATCTTTCAGTTGTCCCAATCGGTCACTATTCTGGATTGCCTTTGAATGTTTCCTCGGGAGCAGTTTTGCCTTTAATGAACATCTCGGCTAAATTCCTTGAGCTTTAACATGAAAGAGAACTAGTAGGCATTGTGATCGAATCAGGAGCCATTCCCGTAACTCCTCCCATTCATAAGATAACGTGTTTATCAGCATTATTAGTGCAGTGTTGTTGACATTGTAAACAATGTGTTACTATCTAGATCCATGTAAACAGGGAAGACCACCTTAAAGCGGCTCGGCTGCTCATTCGTGTCGGCAACAATATCAGCAAGTTTCCTTCTCGTAAGTCCATGTAGAGAGAAATGATTCTCCAATGTCACTGAAAGGAAAAGGTCCGACAGGAATCTGATCACTGTTTGTGTTTGTTTAGATGTAGTTCCCCTCCTAACGTCAGCAGTTATTGAATGCTACCGCTCCGGATTGAAAAACTCAGCCTTCAGTTTTGCTGCCATGCTGATGAGACCGGAGTACCGTAATGAGATCAAACCCGTGTACCGGAAGAAGATGGAATCTATAGTTCGGTGAGTCTTCAACTCCTCTTTTCTGTCACCTTTTTCCTTTCTTCTCCACTGCATGTTCCCTGACTCCATCTCTCCACACGTGTTTCATCTCTTTCATAACAGACGTCCGGATACATCAGAGGTGGAGGAGGAAACGACTCCATGTCCCTTCTGTGGCACTCAGTTACCGCAATATGAACTACTGTGCAGCTCCTGCAACAACAACCTACCTTACTGCATCGTCACGGTACAAACTCATAACCACTGACTTACTCAATATGAAGATTCAAACCGATTCCCGTTTTATAACTTTGTTTCCTCAGGGTCGTCACATGCTGAAAGAAGACTGGTCTGTCTGTCCTCATTGTGAATTTCCTTCTCTCTTCTCACAATTCAGGCTGTAAGTGACGCATACCGCGTATGATTATACGGTTATATAACCCAATTTCAACTTTGTTTCTTTAAAAATATATAAACAGTGTTTTTGAATACCCTCACCAAAATATAAACATGTTATCATCAAGAAAAACAATCTTAAAGAAACTAGAGCCATGATCAGATTATCAGGGGGAAGTCATTCAAATCCAATTTTTTAGCCTTAATGTTAACCTTTGTTTTTTTTTAATCTCTCTGATTAGATTTGAGACGCTTTTAAAAGTCTCCGGAGTGAAAAACAATCTCTCAGGGTCTGATGTTGGATGTGCTCTGCTCTTATTTATGTGTCACATGGGGAAAGTTTTTTGGGTTTCTTTTTTTTAAATCAACAATTTGCTTTTTTATAGTGGGTAGAATTCGTCTTAAAAGGCTGCAGGCGTTAAAATAATGTCTGTGCACCAATACTAAACAAATATTTATTTACTGTTTCATATTTTAGGTTTTTTGAAGGTAAAAGTATGAAAAGCCTTTTTTTTTTTTTTTTTTTTTTTTTGAAAGATTTGACATTTTCCCAAAGCTGGAATTTCTATTTTGTAGGATTTTTATTTTTAAAATTAATCATACCCTGTCAAAAGATGACCGTAAAGAAATTACTTCAACTAGTAACACTAAAGTAAATGGTTTTGAGTCCAATTTAATTGAGTTGTAAATTCTTGATCTCATTGAGTTTTACCAGTTGAAGTAACTTTTTCTGATTTATCCAGAATGATCTTTTTTTACAGTGTATGACAATGTTGTTATTATTACATCAACTGTAGTTAAAAGCTGTTTTTTTTCTTCTGGTCTATGCAAGGAAAAATTATATGGTAGGCATTTCTGGTTTAGTTCTGGCACCTTTTTTAACCCCAATTTAAAGGAATAGTACAACATTTTGGGAAACACACTCCTACCTCAACAGTAAAGTCACCATCACTTTTAGACTCGGGTCATAACTTACAGGGGTTTGTTTAACATGTTATTGCTTTACACAGAGCCATTTGAACTGTCTTGATTGTATTTGATCCCTGGTTTCATACTTCATACTTTGGAGTATTGATTGTCACATTCACTATTCTACACTTAATGTTTTGTGTCCAGGTTACTGGAGACGGAAACGGTGTGTCCGATGTGCTCAGGGACTCTGAATGTCAAAGAGGTGAAGAGGATGTCGGATTGTTCCGTTTACTTGCAGGCTGATGAACTGGATCAATCGAAAAAATCACATTTACATAAAAATAATGAAGGTTAATTCAATGAGATTTTCTATTTGTATAAATAAATGTACAGTACTTTTAGGAGAAAATGCCACTCCTGTGTTTTTCTTGTTCAAGATGGCCATGACAATTGGCGGGTCTTGCTTTAAACACTGCTTAAAACATGAAGGGAAATATTAAATCACTGACTGGACCTGGGTGAAAGAAATATTCAAGTTAAAAAATCTTCATTGATAAACATTGTGCATTTCGTTAAGCACAAAATGAAATAAGAGCGGTCAGCTGACACCAGAATCATGAGCCTGTTGAGGGCTGGATTCTAAATCTTATAATCTGTTAATCTGTCCCGGTTGTGTGTTTGACCCCCACTCCTGATATCTGGGCATGCTCTTGATGAGACGGAGGATGGTGTACTGGAGAATGTCTTCTCAGACCGCGGTTTTCAGCCTCCCCGGACCATCACTGACCCACAGCTATACCGGTCCTGCTGGATGATGTTTCAGGCAGCATAACGTTAACCATCGCGTCTCCAGAATCTTTCACATGAGCTCAGTGTGAACCTGCTCATCTCTGAAGAGAATGGGGCACCTATTAGCACTTTAAGATTTGATCCAAATATAAAGTGCATTATAAATTAAATGTATTATTATTATTATTATGGTGTACCTGACAATTCGGGCGTTATCTGACAGATGCCATTCCAGCAGCACGGTGCTGGGCAGTTTGGTCAGCATGCACACCAGTACGCACAAATTAATTTTGTATGGCTCTGGCAGTGCTCCTCTTGTTCCTCAGACAACCTGCAGACACCGTTCCAGCCGCTGGATTGTCCTCCCCAGCTCTCATGTAATGGCCCGTCTCCTGGTATCTCCACTACAGACCTGAGGCAGTGCTATAAAACGCACAAATCTTCTTGTGAAAGCCCATATGGACGTCCCATCCTGGAGGAGATGGAGTACCTGTGTAACCTGAATGGGCTGCAGGTACCACATAATGCCACCAATAGTGACAAAATGCAAAAAACTGGATAAAAATCAGTCGGGAAGGATTCCGAGAGAGAAATAGTCTGTGGCCAACGCCTGCAGAATCAGAGCTTTTCTTTGGGGTTATACTGCTGACGCCTCTCCTGTTCGCCTGTCACTTTCATTTGAACCAAAGCAGGAGAAACTGATTTCGTCTAGCTTAAGCTTCCTAACTGGACATAATGATACCCCAGAAGTCTAACTGACTGTGTTATACTGTAATGATTAAGATCTCTCTTCAATTTTTTGGGTAGTGTGTATTTGAGAGCATCTTTCCCACCATCTAAGTTTCTGACAATCATCTCAACACTGCAGGCTCAGACTGGTTGCTGATCGAGACCTCTGTCAGATCATGAAATCTTCAGGTGAGGTTTGTCATACAATTATAGAGCACTCTGTATTCATGAGTTTTAACTTTCTTCTAATAAACACATTTATACTGAAAGTGACTTCATAGCCCTTTAGGGTACATTAGAGTAGTTTCTCATTCATCCACAATCAGAAGTAACTGGACTTTTTTAAAGTTTAAGATGTTTCATCTCTCATCCAAGAGGCTTCGCCAAATCCAACTGGTGCTGGTTCAGGGATTAAACCTCAAGTGAGGTGGTTGATAGAATGTGGTTAACGTAGATCAATGCAGTGAGGAGTTCAGAGTTAACCTCTCCAAAAGCACAAGGCCCAACAGAACAGCCAGATCATGACGACAGGAAGCGTCGCTGCAGTCCATCTGCATCTCAAGGGACAATCCATTTAAGACAATGTTCACATTTCTAAGCCATCTTTTAACGGCGGTGGGTTTCCATAACATTATAAACATTGACAGGTGAATTTAGTAAAGCATAGATTATCTCGTTAAAATGGCGCCTGTCAGTGGGTGGGATATATTGACTTTAACAATGGCCTAATTATGAAGGCTAGATGACCGGACCAGAGCATCTCCAGAACTGCAGGTCTTGTGTGTTCCTGGTCTTCACTGGTTAGTACCTACCAAAGTTGTCTAAGGCCAACGGTTGAACCAGCGACAGGGTCATGGGCGCCCAAAATATACACATCACTGTTGTCTGAACCCAAAGAAGAACAACTGTAGCACAAATTGCTGAAAAAAGTCCTTGTTAGGTCTGATACAAAGTTGTCAGAACACACATTGCATTGCCGTACTGTGTGCACGTCAAAATAAAGAGCTATACACAATATAAGGCAGGTGGTTATAATGTTATGGCTGATCATACACATCCTCTTATTCATGATTTATTCTATTTCATGGATTGCCATTTGAGTAGCTAGGCCGGGTAATCCAAGACAAGCATCTAAATTAAGAGAAAATTTTATATGAGCAGCTTCAGTTCCTCCAGCCTCTAAACGAGAATCGAAGTAAAATTCTTTTAAACTCTAAACCGAAGCTGCATTTTCTTTTCATTTTGAAAAAAAAAACCCCCGAAAAACCTCATAACAGACATACTCCTCTATTAATCATTATATTTTTTACAAAATTGCAATTTACAGGCACATAAAGCAGTAACTGAGGAGGTGTAGTATTTCTCTACGGTGGCTGGAACTAACATCACATTATTCACCCACAGCCGCGGCTCACACACTGATTGATCGTGGAAGAAATGCACGATGCTCCCGCTGAGATGCATGTTTGTGAAGAGGAGTGATGACATGCACCATTCGTTCAGTGGAGACCCTCTGACAAAAACAGGACAGGATATTTTAAAAAAAAAAAACAAGAAAGGCCAGACAATTCTGCAGCCTAACAGGAAAAGACCAGTTTGAGAACTTTCTGATGTTCAGTAAAGGATCGATTCAGGTGCAAAGAAAAATAGTACTATTGGTGGGGTCGGCAGGAGCAGCTTGTTTTCTTCCTCTTATCATTTCTTGGCCTTGCCTGTTGCTTTTCCAGCCCCCTTTCCTTTGCCTTTGCCCTTCCCCTTCCCAGAATCCTCCTTCTTCTTCTCTTTATTTGAGTCATTCTTTGTGGCTTTAGTCTTCTTCTGCTACATGGAGGAACACAGACAAAGGGAAAAGGGTGAGAAGGTAAGGTAATACCTCTACTGTGAACAGCATCAAACGGGGCTCCATACCGCTGCTTCAACTTGAATGTTCTTACTTTGATCATGGCGTCTGTGTGGAGGCCGTCGGATTCGTCCTCCGACTCCTGCACTTCATTGTCCACATCCTCGCCTCCCAACTCAGACTCTAAACCACCACCACCACCACCACCACCACCACGGCGGCCCTTCTTTACGGCCTGCAGGGAGTATGGCATGATGTGAACCTCTTTGTTGTAGGTCCGCGTGAATGTGGCCTTCACCTGAGGGGAGACAGAATATCGGCACAAGAGAGCGTGAGTGTACTTCCTATAACCTTCAGGAGTTAGACTTTTAAATTTTACACGTCTGGGTTTAGTTTTTTGTCAGTAGTACAATAGGAGCATAAGTCGGTAATAAAGGCAAAATGATGCTCCGACATCCTGCACGCATCATCAGCCAGCTGACCTTAGAGTCCAGTTTAGAGTAGGGGTCGGGTTGCCCTCCCCAGACACTGATCTCAATGATGCTGTCCACGTCCTCCTTGATGAGCTGGTAGTCATCCAGCAGCTTCACGGCTTCATCAGCACCCTCCGCTCCGTGCCTCTGAAGCGGGCTCAGCAGGAAATGACGCAGGTAGTGTACGTAGTCCAGGTTGACAGCCTGTCGGCTGCTCATCGTCCTGAAGGAGCCAAACAAACAAAACACTCAAGTGTGATTGCGTGTATGCCTAAACCGTTAAATCAAAGCTACTTACTTACTTTCTTACTTACTTCAAACTCATGTGTGACGACAGCTCCTGTATGATGCGGGAGTGTTTACTAGTAGAGGAGTTTTTGCCGAGCCAGCAGGGAAAGGTGGGGAATTGACTCATGTAGCCTCTCATGAGCTCTCCTGGTAGCACACTGGCATAGATAGCCTAGGAAAGGACAAAACAGGGTTTGAGAGGAGCCCACCCAACATCAGATCAGGTTCAAGTGTGGACACGGTGTGATTTATGTGACTGCGATTCAGTCTGGTGGGACACAGGAAAATTCTGGGCAGGAAGTGCACCACAGTCACAGAAAATACCAGAGAATGAAGGACAAAGTCAAAGTGTCAAAGAAGGAGGGATGGATCTTCTTATATGTCGTGGATATTGACCTATATTATTACTTTGGCCAGCAGCTATAAGACACTGTCTGGATGCCTGAAGGTGACCGCAGCGATTTGGTTAAAAGTAATTCATTTCATTGAATCATCTACCGCTATCTCAACCGAATACTGATATGAAGCTGTAAACCAAAGTGTTAGAGTCTCGATTAGAACCATTTGTGGATTTCATAACCCACGAGGATCACACAGGAAGAAAGCATCTTGCCTCAGGCAAAAGTTCACTGGCTCCTTCATATCATCGAGTTCTCTAATAACACACTCTTCAACATCTGCTCTCTCTTGATTTAGAAAAAGGGTTTTCATCGATTTGACTAGCATTTCCTTGTTCACACTTCAAGTTATTATTCAAATCCCACCCCAATGGTGTAAACTGGGAATATCTGTCATAATCAATTCCCTCTAATTTGCAGCTCCATCCAGGGCAGCCCTCCTCCGCCGATGTCATTTGACCCTTTGACCCTGGCCGTTACAGGAACCTATCACCATGTACAAGTTCAAGCCCTTTATTTCTTTTATATGCCGATGAAATATTACCTTTTATCCAGGTTTTCCCTCAGTCTCTTCCCCATCTTTAAATATCTTCAACTAATTTAGCCAAGACAATTATCCTCTATACTGAATATTCCTGTAGATCAAAGTATCAAATACTGTATTTGTGTTGATCTACCCTTCAATTACAACTAATATTATGCATGCAAAACATGTGACAGATATTAAAAATGATTCAGAAAGATGTGTAACTCTGCCATTCTTTTCACTCCCGGATCTCCACAATAAAATGTGGAATTTCCCCGTTGTGGGACTAATAAAGGTTTATCTTATCTTATCTTAAAAAAGCTATGTTCTGCCAGAACTCAAAGATATCCTTATGACCATCTACAGATTAATGGAAAAAGATCCATGCTTTAACCTCCTTTATTAAAGTTCCTCTCTTTCTTTCTCTCTCTGTGTCTGTGTGTGTGTGTGTGTGTGTGTGTGTTAGTGTTACCTGGGTAGGTAGCAGTGACCAGTTCTGCCGAGAGCGGATCTGTCTGTCCACCAGGTCTCCATCAGAGATGGAGTCAGCTGTCTTGCTGAGCAAAACGAGGTGAGACTTCAGGTCACCACTGCGAGAAAGAAGACAACTGAAATACACTCATTTGTTTGGTTTGCAGGCCTAATCAGCCAGCGAGCAATTAGCTTCGCTACAAGACTGGAAACGGCGAGTCTTTCTCACCCAGCAGCCTGTGGCCGAACATGAGGGTAGTTTTCTTGGATGAAGAGCGGTGCCAGCGAGTAGTCGTGGAAGAAAAGATCAGACTTGTCGATGAAGCTCATGTGAGCAGTCTCCTCCCCTGCAGCAAACACCTTCCTGCAAACATCAAATGGCCCCATTTTCATGTCCTTGCGGGCTTTGGCGGCATCAGCCTTGCACTGGTCGTACGTCATCACCCGGTCTTTGACTGACCACATGCTCAGATTGTGGATCACCTGATGACAAAACAGCCAGGTTGAGAGAGGAAACCGCGGTGACAACTGCAGACGTAACTCAGTGTGAACAGACTTTATAACACTTCTTTACCTGTCGCACATCCTGGTTGGCCGCTAGGATGATCTCATTAAGAGCTGGGGGTGGGATCTTGATTCCCTCCCTGAAGGCGATGGACATCATGGCTCCCTGTACAAGAGAGAGAGAGTATTACATTTTGAAAGAATTTCGTTAAAATGTTGCAATTTACCAGAGAGCAGTTTGCTGCCGAGTATCGACATCATGAATTTTTAGACATCGACATCGTCTCATTGGTGGGGTTTGTCAGGATCCAGCGACACCATGATGTTTAATATTGTGCCATTATGATTTACAACCCAATGTTTACATGAAATACAATTCATTCAACATTTGGTGTTTAATCTTGACCAAATACCAACAGGATGTGTGTGTGTGTGTGTGTGTGTGTGTGTGTGTGTGTGTGTGTACCTTGATTTGCTCCACTCGTGGCCTCTGGAATCGCAGATCAAAGCAGTAGTTGGCCAGTGACCTGATCTTGATGTGGTTACGATCGTTGCACATGCAGATGATGGGAATCTTTGAATTTTTGATCAGGCCAATCATCTCCTGCAGGAGGTAAACGGTCATGTCAAGAAGAAAATGCAACGTGTTCGTCGACCTATCATGGTACTACGCTCCCATGAACGAGTAGTTAACTGCTGAAGCTGTACTTCAATCAACATAATGGCATTTTCTGTAATCTCTCATTTTAGTATATGAAAGTTGTATATATATTGTATTATGTCTATTTAAATCATTGTGACAATTTCTAAGCTGTTCTCTTGGCCAGGTCCGTCTTGGAGATAAGATTTTTTAATCTCAATGACGATTTTACCTGGTTAAGTAAAATTAAAGGTAAAGTAAAACAAGGTCTTATTATTGCGCAATATTTTGATTTTGTTTTCATATGTTTTGTTTCGTTCAACTAGAGATTGAAACACCTTTCCAACTAAGTTCTTTAGAGGACATTATTCACATGACTCTTTCAGAAGAAACTTGCCTATTTGAAGCACAGCTGGGTTTGTGTTTAGTGTTCCTGCAATACTTCTTGCACTACTTGTCAGAATCATTCATAACATAAATTGTACCTCTATCTTTTGATCGAGCGATACTTCGTCTATTATTTGGCTCCTAATCAGTTCTTGGAAACATTCCCAATTTGCATTCTGCTTTTGTTTCTGGTTTGTTTTTTCCAAATTTGCTTCATATTTGTTTGAGAGTTAAACTAAAGCACGGCTGATGAAACCTAGTTATTTGAGAGTCAGTAAGTAGATGCACAATGTAGAGATCTTCTGAACTGATTTTTTTAGTTTTATTTAAGAGTTCCTGTTCATCTGATAAGCCCCCCGTTAAACTAAAAGCGTGAAAAGATGATCAGACCGTCACAAAGTGTCTTGGTGGGTTTTTTGGTTGTTTTACCTGGATTCCTCCTCGGTCCTCGTTACCCGCCATGCCATCAACCTCATCCATGATCAAGATGTGTTTACTGGTCACTGTTTGAGACGTGCCTACGAATCACACACCAACAGCTAGACCTGTCACTTAGTGTCGGCAGCACATTGTTAATTCTCTTAGAGAAAATAATACACAGGTTCCGTATGTGATTTCTGTTGTTAAGAGATTGTAGAAACAATGAAATAGAGATTAAATTTGATGACATAGTCAAGTAACCTGAAAGCTCAGCATTGTTGTCCACTATGACCAAGTGATTTTTTTAATTGATAAACAAGTCCAACTTTAATTTAAATATCTAACAGAAACACGAGGAAGGCGTAACAAAAAAAAAAGAGGAAAAAGGCATCACCTTTGTAGAAGTTCTCTATGCTGGTGTTGTTGAGTGACTCTGCTACAACTTGCTTCAAGCTGTTCTTGCTGCGAGTACAGCTGGCGTTCATCTCCACGTAGCTGAAGCCCAACTCCTGCGGGCCGGCGCACAACACATCAGAGAGTTACAGTCAGAGACGTCACTTCTGCCAACATGGACCAGTGCGAATAAAGAGGAAAAAAAACACCTAAAAAGATGCGTGTCTTTTTCCAGACTGACCTCACAGACTAGGGCGGCTGTGGTGGTCTTCCCGACACCCGGAGGTCCAGAGAGCAAAGCTGCTTTGTATCCCGATCCATCATCTCTGCCTCCTCCAAACTTACCAAACCGTGCTGCTGCACAGCAAGAGACAGGACAGAGCATTCTCTATAAATGCAATTATAATTTCAGAGCGGACAGTTCATCGTTCCTCCCACCACAAACGGGGCTAAACCCACTGATACCTGGTGGCTTGGAGGCATTCCCGCTGTGGTGCTTGTGCCAGTTCTGCAGCCAGCGTATCAGCTTATTGGCACAGCTCTGGTCTCCCTGCTGGCCAATCACAGCCTTCAGAGAGTACGGGCGGTACTTGTCTACCCACAGCAGGCTGGCACCCTCTCCAGTCTGTGATGGTGACGACGGTCCTGGGGCTGAAGATGAAGAAAGGCCCCGCTCCCTCCGGGCTTTGTGACCAGAACCTCTCCCAGGTGGAGTCCGGCCATCTTTAGTCTTGGAAGAGTGGCTCGGCACCAGGCCCGTCTTTGACGGGCTCGGCGTGTGAGGGGATGTTGAGTTTCCCTTGGAGGGAGAGATCTTCTGGGCTGTGGGGGTGCTCTTTGAGGTCTTGCTAGGGGGAGTCCTGGTCTTTGAGGGTTTGCTCTGGAAAAAGGAAGATATACCAGAATAGTCACCGTTAATTGAGATCAAACATATAAGTGCAGCAGATTAAATGACAAACACATTTTTCTGTAAATCACATGTCCTGTGATCTACGAAGGAAAAACAGCAAAATCAGTATCAGAAGAAATCCTGTCCAATTATCGGAAAATCTCAAATTGTGTCTTTGCATGTAGCCAATCACATTTTCATATGAATATTAACGTTAATATTTGCATTACTTATTTTCATAAGTCATTGGCAGGTGACGGCCCTTAAAGCCCCAATGCGGCCCGAGACACGAGACCACCGGCCTTCAAACTGCAACAGTAAGTCTGGTGTTTCACCTGGATGGTTTGACAGGGATGAATTTCGATGCATGTTCAACGACTCTCTGTTTTTTACTTTAAGTAATAACAATTAGGCAAAAGGGCGTTAAAATTTCAACACCACTAATTAAACGATTTTGTAAAAAGTTAAGTTAAAAATGAGAGAGCTGACCTCGGCCTCTGCTGCGATCTCATACTTGGACTTCTTTCCTGGTTTGGTCCTGATGAGCTCCAACAGATCGTCCTCAGCCAGGATTTTGGTACCAAAACCTTGTGCCTGAGCAGAAAGTCAAAGAAGAATGTCCTTTACGGTACAGAAGAATCGATGTATTTGCATATTGTCTTGGGTATTACTGAAAATGATTTCATGAGTATGCATCTTCCACTACAGTGTCACATTTTTAACAAGATGCTTGTAGGGTTGAAAACTTATGGTCAGAATGATAATTCCATCTATTAATGAGCGGCCATCATGTACGGCTAAGCAGCGGCAGCAAATTACTTGACGGCTGTCAGGTCCCTCATGCTCATTAAATTTTGCAAGACAAAAATTGCGATTACAATTAAAATTGGATTAAGTTTGCGGTCCTAGATGGTTCAGATGGCTATAATCAAATGCCATAAACAACCATTTAAATCAAGTTTTTGATTCAGTAGAATCTGAAATCCGTTTTTGTTTAAAACTCAGTACTGCCATAATTTTTTGTAAATATATATACGCCATGTTTAAGGTGAAAAAAGGCATCATAAAAATCGCTCACCAATTACATGCGCTTCTCTAGATCTGCATTTGTTAGAACTGATCGGGTCGGGTTACCTTTTCCAGCTTTGAGACTCCACTGTCTCTGCCCTGCACCAGGTAGGTGGTCTTCTTACTGATGCTGGCCGTCACCTTGCCTCCGTACCGCTCGATGAGCGACTTGGCTTCATCCCTTTCCATGGACTCCAGGACTCCAGTCACCACAAACACACATCCCTCCAGACAGTTCTCTGCACCCTGGAAAAGATAATAACGCTCAGTCCCAGTGTTTGAAGACGGGACAAGTTGGTGTTCTATGGAACAATGGATTCTCTGTATTACCTGCGGGATTTCCTTGGAACCCAAAGCGCGAGGTCCCTCTCTGTTGAGGTAGTTCCTGTAAGCTGAAGCATTCATTTTCTTCTCTGCGTCATCAGGACTTGTGCTCTGATTGAGAGACAGAGACCGTTTTTTGGGTTTTTTTTTTTTTAGAATGAAGTTCATTTAACATCATTGAAATTTTTGGTTTATTTGCCGTTATTTGTGTTTAATTATTAGTTTATTTTTCATTCAGGGACTGCTGCACTGACAGGTGGTCTTGATATTGTTGGAATGCATTTTAACTACATATAAGCGTCCCCCTTGCTCACCTCTGGTTTGATGGGAGAAGTTTTAACTGAGGTGGGCGTGGTTCCTGTTTTGGATGTGGACCTCCTCTCTGAGCTCGATGAGGTTAGTGGCTCCTTCTTGGGAGAGATTTTAATTTTTGTGGGTGAAATTGATATTTTGTTCTTCAGACCCTCATCTCTCTCTTCATCTCTCTTCTTCATCATGGACAGTTTGGAGCTGGCTTTTACTGGGACATCATTCTTTTTCGGAGACGGACTAATCACGTCCTCCGACAGGCTGTTATGTCGACTGTTTTTTGATGTGCTGCTCACGCTGCCGGCAGCAGCATCCGTGTTGCCCTTTACGGGTGATGTGGAAGGGACTGTTTTTTCATTGGAGCCTCTACGAGCCTGGATAAAGACATGAGTGTGAATTTATGTGAATCAAAAACCAAAACAACGAAAGCAGATGAATGCAAATATGAGTCGATTTTCTTCTAATCACCTTCTTTGCTTTAGGCTCCTTGTCCAGCATGGCGAGTGTTTTGGCAAACTCCTCATCCTCATGGACCTGCTTCTCCAGCTGAGGGACGCAAGAAGGTAATTGGCATTAGAATGAGCAAACAGAGAACAAGCTTAGCTGGATGAAAGGCACCCCTGATAAGAGCTTTTACTAGAACTGCTCATTTTCAAATGCTCTGTACTCATCCATCGATTGTTTCTTTTAACTATTCACACAAATAGTTTTTTGTAATTTGAAGAATTCTGCAAAAGATTCCCAATAACTTAAAAAAAAAGGTTTCGGAGGTAAACTTTGAATTAATTTAAATATACAAGGCTTTTTTTCAGCCCTCACACACCAACTGGTGTAAATTCTTAGGCCTTTTCATTTCATTGTTGATTGTGATTTTTTTTTCACAATAAATGGTTTTGTTGGTAGCATATGGAAAAACAGAAATGGCCATTTTCATTTCACAAGGCCTCATGAGGCGCCTGATGGAACTGCATAATTTATCCAGCTAACAGTCAACAAATCACAGCAGAAAGAGAAGCCCAATCAAAAGAAAAGCATTAATGTTGGATGTCTCATGTTGGATGATTTTACATGAAAAGTGACTGAGTAAAAGGATATTGGGATGTGTGTGTCTTATGCCAATATTGGACAAACAATATTCACTCAAACTAAATTTTGTCTCTCAAGTGGAAAAATAAATTGTTGTTTCGACTGTAATTACTGATGAAATAGGCAAAAAAACTACCTCCATTTCCTCGTCCATCTGCAACGCTCTTGCGATTTGCTCATCACTCAGATCATCGGTGTCCTGGGTCGGCTATGGGGAAAATCCGTTTATAAAAATTAAAACTGCTGTAATACGACCCTTGTGTGATTTCGTCATGAGAGTGAAGTGTGAGAGGGTTTGAGGAGGAGAAGTGAATGCAGAAGATAGTCCAACAAAACTCACAGCTTTTCTCTTGGTGCTGGCTACGAGCTTCTTATCTGAGCGCTGAATAGCCGAGCTGCCAAAGTAGTCGAACACTGAAGTGGGCGTTTTTTTGGTTGGAGGAGGTGGCGCTGACTTAGGGGTAACTGGAGACTTCATTGCAGATTTACTCCGTGTGGAAGAAGGTTTTACAGGAGACTTCACTCTCTCTTTTGCAGCAGGGATGGCACCCTCAACATTTGACTTTGAGGGTTTGGCCGTGCCGTTGCGCTTGGGTTTGGAGACATTCTTCAAGGACTGAAAGTTGTCACTGTCCGAGTCTGAATTCAAAAAGATATGAAGATCCGGTCAAAATATATTTCCCAGTGAAATCACCAAAAAAACATGACTCCTCATCTTCATGCTTGATCTGTCTTCTTATAATCATCTATAAAATGTATTTACATCTTTTTCAACAACATTGCCTCTACAGAGATACATTTGACAATAAACCACTAAATGGGTTTTAAATAAAGTTTCTCAGGCTGAGATTTATATCTGCAGTGAGAAGATAAACCGCTTTTCCAGCACCTGTTTCAGAGACATACTGCACAGGAGCTTTTTTGGGAGGTTGCTCCATCTTGCTCATCTTTGGCTTTTCCTTGGGGGATTTCTTTGATCCCCTGGATATTTCCTCATCATCGGAATCTGGAGAGACAGAAAAACGATAAGTGCAATAACAACAAGAAGCAAGAAAGAGGATTATATCAAGATGTAAATTTTCCTGGGAAAAAATCCATAACTTGGAAATATGAAAAAAAAAACTTTTTTTTAACAATAGGATACTCTTCTAATCATTTGAATTAGAAAGAAATGTCTAATCTTTCACAAGATAAAAAATGTACTTGCTTAGCGAATGATCAATTCAAACTATTATTAAACACAATAAAGTATTTCATTTTTACTGTGTCAAATGGTAAGTAGATATACAATATTCTCTTTATATTAAAAAGAAGGAGCAATCCTGTAGACTAATTTGCTTCCAGGTGAAGCAGGAGGATTGCAGATTCTAGAAAAAGGCTTGTTCAAATCTCATCCTGCTTCAATGGTGTAAGAGTAGGTCGGAGCAGAGAGAGTCACTGAAACGGCACAGGGGAGAAGCTCAGATTATTTCTGCATTCATTGAGTTAATAATTATGCAAGGCTAAATGGGAATTCAGCTTAATTATCAGCCTAGAAAATATTTTTTTAAGCACTCTGACAATTAGTCTCTTTATAACAGATATTGTCTATTATTCAAATGTAATAATAACGTGCGAGAGGCAAAAACTTAGTCAGCAATCACCGCATCATGATGCACCATACTGCAACGCAAAAACCATGTATACCTGAGTCTATGACTGCACGCTTCTTTCGTTTCTTCTCTCCAGCCTTGGCTTTCTCCTCAGGTTTGGATTTTTTCACCTGATGGACATGTACCACATAAAACGCAGTGAATACAATGATGAAAATGAATTAGTACAACAATGAAGGCAACGTGGCACCATTTCCTTACCTTAGCCGTCTTTTTCAGTTTCAGTTCCTCATCTGGAGAGAGACTATTCTTTTTCTTATTCTCCTCTGTTTTGATGTCTCCGTTTGGGGATGGTCTCTTTGCCGGCTGCTTGGTTGAAGTCGGCGGAAAGAACCGTCTGATGTCCTGTGTACAAATATAATATTGGCTTAATTAGTACATTTCTCCAAGAGACTGTCTGATGACTGAGCCAAATATTTTTTCTTCTCCTTTTATGGTAGATTGAAACCATTAATAGGGTTCACTAGAGCCCCTTACGCGGGTGGAGATATACACCAATCAGCCATAACATTATAACCCCTGAGATGATTGGAGTATGTTTATTATCTCATTAGAATGGCATCTTCCTGTGGATTTGATGTATTACCATCAAGTGAAAATTTTGTCCTCGAAGTTGATGTGATGGAAGCAGGAAAAATGGGCGAGCATTAGGATCTGAGGAACTTTGACACGGTTCAAAATGCACTGGCTAAATTATCTCCCGAACTGCAGATCTTGTGTGGTGTGGTCAGTCTGCGTGGTTAGCATTTACCAAAGTGGTCAACCAAAAAACGACCGGTGAGCCGTCAGCAAGCCACAGCACCTGAGGCTTTATGATGCCATTGGCGAGCAAAATCTAGTCCTGGTTGCCCAAACCCACAGGAAGGCCACTGTAGCACAAATTCAGCAACACAACATACAACTTGAATGATGTACTGCTACCGTCTCGATGCTAGATACCACTGCACACCCTTCAGAGGTCTTGTGGGGGGCACGCAAGAGCTGTTATGGAGGCAAAAGGAGGACCTACACAATATTATGCGTCGCAGAGGATCCTAAGAGGATTATATGTTAATGGCTGATGTGTGTATCTCTTCTGACTGAATGCCGTGCTATTTTCTTACTGTTCCATTTGAAATACTCAAGCCGTCTCTCTTCCAACAAAACACAGTTACCTATCTAGTAAATTCCTCCAAGAGGTTGTTCACTGATTAACCGTATTTAGTAAAAAAAAGTGCACTCATATCTAAATAACGTTACAGAATACAAACAGAAGTTGGGAGTTTTCACTTTCTTACAGTAGTATTTTTCCCTAGATTGAGCATTATTTGTTAACTTCATTAACAAAATTAAAACATAAACGTCAACATTTCGCACAATACCAGCGCAAACGTTGACCATAAACTGCCCTTCCTTGAACTTTCTGCCTTAATTTTAACCGATACAATAATGAGTTTTCTCTAGCCAATGAAAAAAAACAGCGCACTGGAAGATCCAAATGGATTTGCTGAATGTATGTAAATGTATTTAACATAATAGCGATTAAAAGTTTTAGATTTGTCACGTACCATTTTATTCGCCATTTAGAATCAGGCTAGTTGTCAAGAGAGCTAATGGAACCTTTCAACTGCTTGGCGCGAAGTAGGATTCTGCTGTCGCTTGGAGATGACGCACGACCGGAAGTTGTTTTTTCCAAACTTTCCCCCCCCCAAAATTTTTATTGAGGAACAATTGTTTATTTTAAATGTGTTGTCAAATGTCAAATACAACAAAAAGAAACACGAAACGGTCAACATAAATCACTTATATTACAACGAACAAAATAAATTAAAATTAAAGAAGAGGTTCAGTAGATTCGATAGTATTATGAATATTTTGTGCGTTCACATTTGAGAGTAACTGAAAAGCAATTTTCAAATCTGTTTATTTGAATATAAGGGTTTTTTTCCATTGAATTTTATTCAATGGTTAAATTAATAAACATTTTGATTTGTTCACTTTTGAAGAATGTTGAATACTAATTTTCTTTAAATCTGAAAAAGATGTCTAAATCTAACAAAGTCAGCCAAAAAAATATACGACATCCACATTGAAAAGATGGGCCCCATTGTTAAAATATAAAATGTGGTCCAACAGATGCCATGCTACCAGAAAGATGTTTGCTGATGATGGATCATAACTTCTTTTAAAGGTAAATGTAAGGAAACTGACATGATAACCTGAGATCAAATTGACCTAAAAGTGTAAATATTGGCAAACTGAAAAGAAAAGACGCAGACATTGAGGGACCCTTCTTCGCAGCAATATGAGATGTGGATTGGTCATATTCTCAAAATGTGTCAATTACATGAAAAATGCCTCAAGTTCAATTGTGCCTGAAAATAAAAAAAAACAAAATGAAGATTCCAATTAGGAATGGGCCTTGACAAATGTGAATGTATGAATTTTTATCCCCCAGTTTTTAACATGTTGACAATTCTTGTCGGATTACACTTGTCCCCCTAAAATCCTGGTACCAACATTTCAGAATCGGTCAACTAACCACATTTTAACCATGTGATGCCATTGTCATTGAGATTCCACCATAGTTGTGTGGAATTATTAGCAGAGCAACAGTCCCTAAGACTTTCATATGGCAGCCTGCCTGGCTACCACTGAGAAACTGTTGAAACTTAGTATGAACTCAATTAACTGCCTGAAAGCAATCCATTTTCAAACCTTTTTTTCCCCATTTAATTTTCCATGATATGTCAATGTTTATAGGGACAATATTATTGTTTATGTACACTTCTCGAATATTAGGGGTACTACACAAACTCAATGTGTACCAACCTATTTATTCTGGATGCTGAGGCCAACGCCATATACCCATGTATTTTTTCAAGTTTCATTTTTGACTGAGCACTGACTTGCTAACAATGAGAGACAAACTTAAGAAATAAAACATCAAGTGGACAGATTCATTGAAAAAGTTTATTGGTCATATTGGGATAGAGAGAACAATGGTCTCACTGACAGAGGACATGTCCATATCCTTTCTGACCGGTGGACTGATGAATCAAGGTCGCTGCAAAAGACAAAAACCAAACATGAAGGGTTAATGTCACAGGTAACGGCGGGAGGTTTACAGAATTTTTTTTTTTCTATCTATATATATATTAATATATATTTAAACACAAAATGTTTTAACTGATTTCAGATACAGCCTTTGGTTTGTGTCAAGATCAGACATTTGACTCTAAAAGTATAATCTGTTGCAGCAACAGTTAAAGCCTTTCGGGGGAAACCTGTGTGAGGTCACATGATCATGTATTGTTGGATAAAACACAGGTTATAAGCAAAACAAACTGGGCAAAATTGAAATCTGAATAGTAAAATAAGGAAAACTGCCTTGCTTTAATTTCCTGACTCATGAAAACAATAGTCACCTACATGTCAAAATATCAGAACTTTCAGTTCAAATTTGATTTTTCAAATATACAGATTTGATGAATGGACAGTTCAACACATTTTCCGTCACTCACCAGACAGATTGACTGGGTTAATGAACGAAGGAATAAAATTAAATGTCAAAACAGGCTACAATGAGAGCGTTTAGTGGTTGTGTCTCACCTCTCTGAGAGTTGATGTAACTTTTAATGACCTGCATCAACTACTGTTCCCTTCTCAGACACGTAGATACCGTCCAAGAACTTCCTGATATCCTTATTTTTCACTGTGGTGGCCTGTTGGATCAGAGCAGCTGAAAAAGAGAAGTCGTAAAGAGTCGCATATCACATCACACAGGACCACAATTATACATGAGGATAAAGGATAGATTAACGAAGTATATGTAGTGCGATTACAAACTAGTCAGGCTGAAGCAGTTTTTGCTACAACTTCTCACTTTGCTGATGAAATGAGAATAGTTTTCATTTCCAGAGTGAACCCACACAGACACTGGGAGACCATAAACTCCACACAGAAAGGCCTATGTTTTCAGGTGACTTTTAAGCCAGAACCTTCTTGCTCTGAACTAACAGGGCCATGTAGTACACTTGAACTGATTAGTCTAAATTGCCCATAAGTATAAGAAGAAGGAGATGTCTTTATTGTCACTACAATCATACAACTTGTACAACGTAGTAAAATTGGTTCTCTGTATTTAGCCCATCCCGGAGGAGCAGTGGGCAGCTATTTGCAGCACGCGGGTTGCAGATTGGGGGTCTTGCTCATGGACCCTTTGACATGTAGACTGCAGAGGCTTGAACCACCAACCTGCCGAACTTCCGATTGGGAGAAAGCTGCTTTCCCAACTGTGTTACAGCCTACGTAATGTGTGTGTGTGAGAATGGTTCCGTCTCTATGTTGTTCCTGTGATGCACATGTAACTAGTCCAAGGTGTATCCTGGCTCTTGCTCAATAGCAGCTGTGATATTTTGACTTTTTTTCCCCTCCGCGAGGATGATGCCCAATTGTGTCTTTTCAGTGTGCTTAATTATTCAAATTACTCTTTTTCATGTGGTCCAAACTCTGCACTATTAAAATAGGTGACAAGAGGCAACAAACTCAATTTTACTTAACCATATTAAATACTATAAAACAAAAAAGAACAATTGGTCCCTTCTGCAACCAAAGACTGTCTTCTGAATATTTAAAGCGCTGGAATTACACATTGTTTACATTTACATTTATGCATGCCTATCTATCTATATATATCTATATAAAGTACTCTGCTGTGACATGCAGAAAAAATGCATCAATTCAGTCAATGAGACTCTGGGAATTTGTGTTGTATAGAATGGAGGAAGGCTCTATACTAAAAAGCAGGATTTTAATGGATTGACTAGACCGCCACATGGAGGGAAAAATTAGCAGTAAGGAATGCAGAGTCTTGCAGAGATGTCTATAGGGGAGGCATCAGCCATCTAAAAATCACCAAGTACTAACAGAATTCCTCACATCTTTTCACCTTTTGTTAATTCCTGTTACTATTACAATGCTTTTCTACAGGTGAAATATTTTCAAACTAAGCCACAAGGCAGAAGGAGAATGAATAACCGCAAAAACTCCTGAGTCAAAATATATGGCGAGAGCTTAGTGGTGAACATGCCTGCCATTTAGAACTGCTGCTGAGAAAAAAAAATATGGAGGGCTTACCAGAGTTCGACACCAACTCGATATCGTTACCCATAAGGATCAGCTCATCTTTCTGGGCAGCTGAGACTGAGCAATTCACACCTGGGGGACAACAAGAGTAATTTTCACTATTAACACGTAACACGTTTAGAATTTCACATCCTAATATCAAACATATTTAGTGGTTAAAAAAAACTAAAACAAACAAAAAAGGCACTTCTATGCATTCTTATAACTTCATTTCAACTATTTTGATGATTGTCATTTTCAAACAACAATACGTTCATGTTTCCAGTCTCAGATTAAGTTTTTGATGCTATTATGTGACCTTCATGTTTTGACTGTTGAAACTTGCTATTGAAACAGATCATGTAAGGCAATGGCAACTTTTAAGTACTAGAAAAACTTTAGCAGAACATTAGAGGAAACCCTGTAAGATGGTCTGATCAATCAATTGGATTTGACAAAAAACATTACTATTTCACTGTGCTCACTTATATTTACCACATCAGGATTAAATTGCAATTGTGATAACAAGTTAATCACGTTTCTCACTTTCACTGACAATTTTAATTTGCTAATATTTACTAAAATCACAGACACTTTGATCTTATCACAACGCTGTCCTCATGATTAGCAACAGACTCACCATTCCTCATTTGGACACGGCGGATGTACTTCTCTCCCAGGAAGTTCCTGATCTCCACCAAGCTTCCACCCTCCTGAATAACCACGTTGATGGGGAAATGGGCGTACACAGAACGCATCTTGTATTTGAAACCCTGCAGATAGAGGTTAGGAAAGGAGAACTATCAGAAACTACACAAATTGTTCCATAAACAACAATTAGCTATACGGCTTAACTTCTACATAAAAGAATTCATGACTATGCAATATACTAATCCCACCATGAAGGCTGGACACAGCTTCTATCACTGTGGCATCTGAACAATTGGCTATTATCAATGGTTAGTCTCACCAGAGTGACTCCTTTGATCATGTTCATGACGTGGCTGCAGATGGTGCGGACCGTGGCCAGCTCCTTACGGTTTCCCCACCATTTCTCCACACGGAGCTGAGAAAGACGGCAAAGGATGTATCACTTTCAAGCTGTACAAACCTGAACTGTATGTCAGTTTATTCCTAGAAAACTAATCACCATAAAATATAGTAGATCAATTCATCTTTTTGAAGCAAAACAAAAACATTGGCTTGTTCCAGCTTGTAAAAACATTAACATAGCTATAAAGGCTTTGGATCATTTGTTAAAATAAGCTGAGAAAATCAAATCAGACATTAGAGAATAATGTGACAGGAATGTTAAACAGTACTGGCAATACAGACAAATCTTTATGTACAGACAATTTGCACTGGGCCCTTTTTTAGATCAGTTAAAATTACTTTGAATGGATGAACTTTTATCTATCACAAGATAAACTCATAACCAAGAGCGATCACAGCTTTTTGGTGAAGTGATTTTAGCTTTGTCAAATGTCAGCTGCCTTTTAATCTGTCAGGTTTTGTTATAACACTAATCAGAAACACGCATAGGATACAAAGAATCGTTCAACCCTGATTGTATATTTGATTTGCTGACCATGTACAGTTTCATCTTATTGTAATGACTAAATTGAATAGGTCACATGGCTCAATAGAACATGTGTTTTGTCAAAATGTTACTTTTACCAGCTACAGCAGCCTCAAAATAACTTAAACCTTGAATGCCAACAGTCCTATTCTTTGTAGGGTAAATTTTGTCATAATGAGCCATAAACTTAATGCATATCCAGACATCATCTTCTGGCAAAGCAGCCTCCAGTTCTGTAATATTCCTTAGTTCATGTACTGCAACCACATTTTGAAATCCAAGAGACCTTAAAAATGGGATTACAGTCGGGCAACTGACAGCCACTCTGGAACACTCCAGGACTTCCTTCGGGAACTAATCCTCGGTGGACTTTGAGGTGTTCTTTGAATCATTATCCTTTTGTAATGTCCAATGATGCCCATGCATCAGCCTCCTCACAGGTGATAAGATGTTTTTCTTCCATCATTTCATGATGCCTGATCCATCTCCATCTCACAGGTTTACAGCACCAGAGGAAGCAAATCAGTCCCAGAGCATCTTTTGACCAAAGTTTTGCTTCACTGTAGGTAGGATACTATTTACCGCAGATGAGTCACACTTTCTCTTCCAGACACACAAAATCCATGGGAATGGAAAGTTAAGAACAGTGTACAATCTTTTTGTGGTTTATCTCGGTTTTCATATTGGATCACACTTGTACTTTAGGGCATGGAGAGCAGAGTCTCTCGGGAGTTCAGCATGAAAACCTTACATAAATGAGAATCAACAGCAAAAAGAAATAGGACTACCATTCAGTAGAGAGTGGTTGGCATAGTATTTAATAAACATCTGACTTGCCTCTATGTATTTTTTTCTATGTGGGATGTTATTCTGAGGTTGAATAATTTTGAGACTGCAGTAGTATTAAAAGTGCCATATAGTGTCAAACTAAAGTTAAAAATATATTGCACCGAGCCATTCAAACACTGAATTGGTGATTGCAAACCTATGTGGCATATTTTGGGCAACTCACTTAATATACAGGGGGGTGGAAGGGTGGAATAATTTTACTTTAATCAAACACTATCCAAACAAGCTGCATTGCTCCTTACCTTCTTCTGTTTCTTGCCCAGAAGACTGAGCTCCAAGTTGATGTGGTTGAACTCCCTGACCAGTTTTCCACGAGGCCCCTTGACAGTCACTGTCCGGCCCTTCAACCGCACCTCGACTGTTCGGAGAGACAAGTGAGAGGTAATGTATGAGGTTTTACCCTATTAGAAAATAGGCAGTTGGAGATTCTCTAGCAAAGGGATGTCAAATTTGTCGTCTCACCATTGTCGGGTATGTCGACTGTCTGACTGCTGAGAATGGTCTTCATTCTAAACAGAGAAAAAGCTGTTAAGCAACCAAGCGTGTTTACATCCCTAAGCATATGTAGCAACGTTACTTTACAAAGCTATACAAATTTTGAAAAGTTAAATGGGAGTCTGGGGCTGGCATAAGATAGTGCAACAAATGCAATGCAGTACAAAGTTTATGAACGATCCCGGCTACACGGACGCTGGATACTTGTAGTTCAGTCTGGAGTTAGCAGTTGAAGAATAGCAACACAGCTACAGGACTTTGCTAGCATTAGCGCTGATGCTAATGCAAGCTCTATTATACACCCAAACCAGAATCACCCATTTCATCATTCGCGATTTTTATCAATGGCCTTGGACACAGTTCATGTTGAATTCATGTTAATATATTTATTAGTATCGTTAAGCCCACAAAGGCCCTCAGCACGGATGCGGACGCGACGTCATCCATCAGGCCAGCGGAATCAATGGGAAAATAATAAATTTAAGCCCGAAAAAACCTTGAAAAAACTGACAATATAGATCATGTTGTAAAATGCAACATTGTATGTTCCTAATGGTTTAAAATTTCGATAAAAACATGGTTTATCAACACAGATGGAGTTAGATGAAAGCCAAGATACAATTTTTCAGCTATCCTCACCTCGCCGGTAGCAGAGGAAAGGAAGAAGGAAGGACGTCACGACGAAAATGTAGAGCACGTAACTGACGTCATCAGGCATCACGAGTCGATTGTGGAACATCTGAACGATCCTCAAAGGTTGAATGAGAGTCTTGAGGATCCCGGATAATGAGAATCCACACAAACGTATTAAATGCGACCACAAATCAATTTCGTGAATGTTTGGTTTTTATTGCTGAACAGTTGAAAATAGCAAAATCACCAATCTCTAAGAATGCCCGACAACATTTGTTTTTCCTGAGCAGCTATTTAGGCTGCCGCATTCCATGCAGTGGTAAAGAACGTGATCAACAATAACTGAGTGGGCAAAACGGTTTCACCGACCCTATATGTCTCCCGATTGACTTTTGATGTTTCTCTCACTTTTTTATTTTTTTCCGAGGTAATTTTTGCACCCAGTGACAAAGAAATAAAAAAGAAATATACCAAAAATATATAATTAATCTTATAATATGGATTGGTTTACACTATTATAATCGCATTTCATTTGCCTTTGTTTCTGTTGTTACCATCAAATTCTCGTATTCCTAAAGGTTTAAAAAACAAAAACAGAATTCTCGTATTCCTTGAAATTCCCACTTTAACAATTACATGAACGCAACACCAGACCGAAGTAGCCGATCGTCACAGTTTGTTTGTCATAACAGCCACCTTCTGCCTAAAGCCATGGCGCTCCTAAAACAAAGTAGTTGCTTCGCCAGTCTTGTCATCACAAACACTAGACGATTGGGTCCCAGGTGCTTCGTAAATGTGAGTAATTTCACTCACTGCTCAGACATTCTCAATACAATGATCAGCTTACTGGTCTCATGTGAGCCAGGTCATGGGCCTTGATGTAGCGTTACGTATGCGTGATGAATGTCAGCTGTAGTGACAGTCAGGACAGTCATAATTTCTCAAAACAAAGTGGCCAATGAGTGTGTTGACACGATGTGATTATGTGAGGAGAAACCTTGAAGCAGAAGCGCCTTGTCTAACCTTCAATTCTTCCTTCACAGGGTTATAGCAGCAGTTTGAACACTGTGGCGTCACCCTCCCCAGACCGGCCTGAACGAAGAAAGGAACTCCTGGCTCATGATGGTCCTGATCTGCAAGATTTTATTTCAGGGGAACTGTCGGAGAAAAGCAAGTGGGAAGAGTACAAAGGCAACCTGAAAAGAGAGAAAGGACAGAGGTAAGAAACCAGATAAGGTGCTCAAAAAAGTATTTCTCCCTTCCTGATTTCTTCAATTTTAGTGGTCAGCCAATAATAAACCGTGATCGATCTTTCAACAAAACTTACTGCCATTTACTACCAGCTCTGTTCAATTAAATCATCACTTGAATAGACCATCTTCAGAAGCACAGACTTGGCTTGTATGTCTCATCAGCAGCACACTATGCAAAAATCAAAGGAGAATCCAGAAGAGATGAGCACGAAGGTCATTGAAATACATCATTCTGGAAACTGTTATCTATCTTTATCTACAAATAGAGAAAACTTGGAACAATAGGGAGCCTTCCTAGATGTGAACAACCTTCCAAAATTCCTTTGTTATTACTACAAAGGCTCATTCATGAATCCAGAAGAGCAATAAGCCTCATCTGATCTTTGCAGCAGAACATATAGATGATCCTGAGCTTTGGGGAAAAGTGGTTCAAAATGTGTTTCGAAACATCAATGAAGAAGCACCCCCAACATGTGTGGAGCTCATTGCTGGACCTAATTGTGAATTCCTCTGACTTACAACTGGGGATGTGTGTTTTATTTCTCATTTTCTCTCATTCATTTATCTTTTAATGAGTGATAGAGACTCTGAATCTCGTTAGAGGGTTTTCATTCGGCATAAGGTTTGAGGATCTTTTTTTTTTTTGCACAAATATGCCGGAGCAGCTAGTGCTTTTGCAATATGGATGAATATCCCTGCAGACCAAAACCACACAGTTTCGTATGAGATACACACAACTAGAATACATCAGGTGGAGGTCCAATACTATGTCACTGCACTGTATATCGTATCTGTAAAAAACTGAAGAATTGGGGATTTTCTGTTCTTAAAACCTAAAGAATACTCCCTATTGTGCCATCGATTATAAAGTCTTATCAGAAGGGTTGAAAGATCAAATCGGACCAAATCCTGTCTACCTGACTGAGTAGAGCAGAATCAGTCCAAGGTCTAATGTCTGTGCCGTCATACCTCTTAAGGAATGTGTTAGACTAGGTATGCTATGCAGGTCCTCATACCTCTTGGCTGATGTTTTCAATGTGAACGCGCAATCCTGCTCATTTTCTGTTGGATAATGCTTTTCATAATCAAAGTGTGATAAAAGGTGAATCCTGCTTCAGGAGCTATGACCTGAAAACGGGTTTAAAGGACATCCTACTCTTTCATGGCAGTACCTTATTCCCTTGAATCTGAATTGGATTTCTTCTATCTGTGAAACTGGCTAAATATATTCCTGTTAGCTATCAGCCATCAAAAATGTTGCAATGTAGGCAGTTTAACTGCTTTATTGGAGTATGGAAATTCAATATTTTTGAATAGTTTCTAAAGTACTGACAACATCATTTGATTATTTGATCTGTAAATTACTTTCAATAGATTTTCATGAAAGTCGCTGTAAAACAATGTCTGGTTGTTACATGGAGAAGAGAACCCTCTTGCACATCTCTTTGTAGCAGGCTTCGACTTCCTCCATGGCTGAAGACAGAGATTCCCATTGGAAAAAACTACAACAAACTGAAGAACACACTGAGGAACCTCAACCTGCACACGGTAGGTTTAAGGACAAAGTTAAAAGGAATGGCCTGCATAAGTGAGTGGAGAAACATAATGACTACTGATGCCAACCCGAAGGCTAAGAGATAACCATTACAAAAAAATACAATGTTATTTTGATTTTTATTCAAACTTATCAGATAATGGAACTGATGTCATTTAAGAGTGTCCCAGTGTCTCCATAAAGTGATATGGAATATTCGAGCATTAACATTAAAACATACATGCAGGAGGGGAACCAACATATGTGTAACAAGATAACAAATGTAAAGTGCATTATAAATTAAATGTATTATTATTATTATTTATTAACCTTTTAACCAACATGTCAAGTTTGGGACAGATTGGACAATGGAAGGCATGTTATGAGTCATAGTTAATCACAGTATAAAGCATAGCTTTTAATTTTTTCACCAGGGGGCACTTTGGAAAAGTTCTTTTTTTTTATTTCCTTTAGGCCTCTTCAGGATGGGACCTTTATCAATCATGAGAGGTTTGGTGAAGATGGGACTACGTAGAGTTGGGTTATGAAGGTCTTGTGTATTGTGGCGAGACATCAAAGTCCAAAAACCCTGTGGCTTTCCTGAACAAATTTGAACCAGGGGATTGTTAGGGTATAGTAGTACAGGGTCAAAGTACTGTATAAAATTTTACACTTCCTGTTCTTACTGTGTTGCTGTGACGAAAACTCAGTCACTCGGAGCGGACCAAGTACAGCCAGTTATGGCAATTTCATGTTTTATGGGGAGACATCAATGTCCGCTGCCCTTTACTGTCCAGACCGTTCATCGAAAAAACTCAAATTTTCTGCCTACTTATAATCCTTATGGTCTCAGCATGTCAGACTCCAAATTCCAAGTCAATGGGTTCAAAACTCTTGGAGGAGATAGTTAAAATACAACACATGAAAAGCAAATGCCTGAAAAAAATTAACATTTAATTAAAAATGGCAGAGTTCCTGTTAGGTTAACGTCACATCACCGTTTTGGTAGATTCGGACATGATAACGTGTATCAACTTTCATACTTCTCGTTGAAAATAGGTCCAATTGAAAGGGTCTTTTGAAAATTTCTAGGGGTCTCTTTTCAGCCATTTAACCACGCCGTCTGCTGGGACCTATAAAATCCACCATTTTTCATCATGACATTTATGTATAAAGGTAGTTTTTTCTTTGCAAAGAAAAATAATTAAAGCTCCTTGCAAGAAAACCTATTGATTTTACAACTACCTGCTTATATGTTTAATTTTCTTTTCCTCAGGTGTGTGAGGAGGCCAGGTGTCCTAACATTGGGGAATGCTGGGGAGGAGGAGAGTATGCCACAGCCACGGCCACCATCATGGTGAGTGTTCTGGTTCATATAGGTCTAGTAGAGATATGCTTGTCTACAGAAGGGGAGGGCTATCAGTCCTATTTATTCAGTGTTTTAATGCGTACATTTAATTACACTACATGCGGTGCTTGTGTATAAATAATATATGGTCAGAGATCACCATACTCACCTGTATGGGGTATTTCTCGTAGTCCTACAACACAAATGTAATTGAGTTCTGTTTCTTTCTACATGTAGCTGATGGGGGACACATGTACCCGTGGGTGCAGATTCTGCTCTGTAAAGACTGCCCGTAAGCCCCCACCTCTGGACCCAGATGAGCCCTACAATACAGCCAAGGCGATCGCCGCCTGGGGGCTGGACTACGTCGTTCTCACCTCAGTCGACAGGGACGGTAATAGATTACTTGCTCGGTGTTGAAAATGTCATCTGGATCTAAGTAATTACATTAAATGGATTAATTTTAATTGCGGATTAATGGAGGGGCTAAATTTCTCCTCATTGCAATAATTTGGGACAATGGCGAGTCTGAATTAGCTGAATAGAATAGATTTAAAAAGATTTATACAAAATTCAAAACTCTGATAATTTGACTGGTGAAGGTGTGTCCTAATGCCATTTATCTTCTTTTATTTTGTAGATATTGCTGATGGAGGTGCTGATCACTTTGCCAGGACAGTCTCCACCCTGAAGGAGAAGTAAAGTCTCCCATCCTTGCTGTTTTTTCTATGGAAGCAGTCGTATCTTAAAGTCTGTGTAAGTTATTTAAATCGGTGCTTCTGTCATCCTCATCAAGGGACTCTCGGATCCTGGTTGAATGTCTGACCCCTGATTTCCGTGGTGACCTGGCAGCAGTGGAGAAAATCGCCATGTCAGGGTTAGATGTCTATGCCCACAATGTGGAGACGGTGCGAGAGCTGCAAAGGTACCAACGGACACATTTCTCCTCTTTAATTATCCAAGCGTCTTAATTTGTTTGCTGTAATTCTTGAGTTATATAAATAGAAGGAAAGCAATTAACGCAAATGCTATGTAAGGCCTGAATGCCCGTGATCCTCATTCTGCTCTTTATGTTGAAATAAGTGGCAACAATCAGCAACTTTTATCCATATGTGTCAGTTAAAATGGCAGAAATCAAACAGTTTAATTGTTAACATAAGTAAAATGTGTTTGCATTGTTATTTGTAAGAACACTGTAAAGTGTGCTGATGCTGTAAACTAAGTATTAAAAGTCGCCCATCACACCTTCTACCTTTTGTTCAATAAGTCACGGTTTAGTTGGATAGCATCAATCGCCCTGCTGTAACATCAAGTTTATATTTTACACCTTAAATGTTGACTATCAAGGACAGTAGTGCCCCTACTGACCTACAGGTGGCGCAATATATCCTTCTCCTTACTGTTAAAGTCTAGGCAAGATGGAATGCAAAAGTGGAAGATCAGGGAAGACTGCAGGAGTGTTTCTTATTGTGTGTGTTACTTTTTAATGATCTGTTAAATCGGTGTCCAGGTACGTGCGTGACCCGAGAGCGAACTTTGAACAATCTCTGAGTGTCCTGAAGCACGTTAAAAAGGTCAAACCCACTGTGCTCACCAAGACGTCCATCATGCTGGGATTAGGGGAGACTGACCAGCAGATACAAAACACTTTGACTGGTGTGCCCACTTTTCATTCACACATTTTCAAATACAAAAAACTCAAATACTTGAATGTAAGGACCAAACGTTTCCTGATCAAAATGTTGTTTCAATGTTGCAGAGCTGCGAGCGTCAGAAGTGGACTGTCTGACAATGGGTCAGTACATGCAGCCCACCAAACGCCACCTAAAGGTGAGAACATTACTCTTTCAGTGCAGAGCATTTCCCAATTCATTTTTGCAGCATTGCTGCAGAATAAACAGTTATGGTAAATATATGCAAATTTGTTTTTGGGTTTAGGTGGAAGAATATGTAACTCCAGAGAAATTTGCCCACTGGGAGAAAGTTGGAAGTGAAATGGGCTTTGTTTATACAGCCAGTGGGCCACTGGTGAGATCCTCTTACAAAGCTGGTAAGAACAGTTTGAACATGAACAAGTTCTGTTAGTCCTGAACAAGATCATCCACTTCCTTCAGGACTACTTTATTCATGACATCACATTTTATAAATTAAGCTCATTCACACTGATGAACTGGACAAAGAGTGGAAGAGCTGGTTAAATAGTCAGTTAACCCCCCCACCACCAAAAAAAAACATTCCTAGTGGCGTCTCAAATTTAAGGGATTTTCAAATAGTGTTTATTATTTACTTAAGATAAACCTCCATATTTAATAATAAACAAAACCAAACGTCGATCCTGAATCTGGGTCGTTACACGTGGAGGACCGTGGTGGGGGCAGTCTGCTTGTGTTCCTCTGATAGTACAGAATGGCATAACACGCATTCATTATTTCAGTCCGTGCTGTCATTCCGTTGGTACCAGCACGGTCATGCTGCCCCAGCCATGGCATTCTTGCAGATGCCATATCCCCCCAAACATTCGTTCCTTTTTGTAGGAGTGAGTTCGCTTTAGAGGGAAGCCATCATTTGGGGGCTCTTGGCATTTTGGCTGTTTTCCCTAAAACTAGTTTCTTTCAAGCAAACCGCCTTTCCTTTATGTTGAAAAATTATTTTAAAATGGGGAAAAAATGTGCACAGCTCTGGACGTACGTAACTGAAATTTGAACTTCCCAAATTTGTGCCAAAAGAAATGAGTGATGCATTTTCTGAATCTTACAGATGATTGAGAAGAGGGGGCGTGTGGGAGTAGGTTCATTCCATCCAGCAGTCCCATTTACTGAAGTTTCCAGAGCATAGCTGAAAAAATGTTTAAGATTTGTTCTACACACAACAACCAAGTACTCAAAAATTGCCTTCTGCTATGTTGGATTAATTATTTATTTTTTCAAATTTCAATGATTTCAGTTGTATTTTGGTGTTTATCTCAGATGAAGGTTTTCGAGGCATAACTCAGATACTGTTGTCTGATATTTTTCCATGAGACTTTATGCACACAAAAGGCACCCTAGCAGTTACCATGGTGACTATTTCCTCACCGGAGAAACAGGGACAGAATTTCTGCATTTTAAAATGCTATTTGGACTTCTTTGGACTCTAACTTCAGCAATTGAACTAAACTTTGAGAAGCAATTAATTCAAATGTCGGTATTAAAATGTTTCCCTTTTAAATTCGAGTGACCTATGAAATGCTTTGGAAATATAAAATCTAAGGCTTTCTCATAATACTCTTTCAAGAATGTGCTAATGATGCAAAAAGAAAAGATGGAAGTGGAGATGTAACTGCAGTAGGTGATAATCCCTCTCTCCTGCAGGTCTAAGTCCCTGCAGGATTTACGGCAGCTAACACTTCAAATACAAAACCTTCAGAAGAGGAAGATGATAAAATAAATCCTCTGACTGTCAGCCGTGGCTCAACCACGTTCTGGTCACCGCTCACATTCAGCCAGAAATGGATACACACAATAAAGACAGAATTAAGAAAAACATCCTTGAAAGCGTAATAGACTCACAAATTAACTGGGTTCAGACAATATATACATTCTTAAATCCATGCCTCTTGTTTTTTATTTTACAGGTGAGTTCTTCCTGAAAAATCTGCTGAAGAAGAGAAAAGCAGAAGTAACAGTAGCAGAGTGAGGCACGCCAGAGCATCAGCTTCTACCTAAACTATTTAAAGCCACAGCACAGCAAAAGTATTTCAAATGAGTTGACACACTGTCATTAATGAAGGCACGTGGTTGAAGAATAGAGAGGAGACACGGGTCCAGAGACCATTCATTTGCACATGTGCTCATCTGAGACCACCCTCAGGGTCTTCGTTTTAGGGAGAGGGGATTAAAGAGCCACTGGCAAGTAGAATCCTGCAGAGATGTAAATAACCAACAACCCAGTGTGTCTGCAGGAGCTGTTTTCACCCACCATGAACCCCCTCCCTCAGGGGATCTGAGCTACTGACCTTTAAACACGCTCTGTTTTGAACTCTTTGATGCTGTCAGGACCACAACTGATGATTTAATGGAGCAAAAGGGTTTCTTTCTTTCTGAGGATGCCTGCAATGGCTTGAGATCGTCTATGATACAAAAACAAATCCATGCTGCATTTGAAGAATTTGAGCCCAAAGCATTTAATGTTGTACAAAAGTAGGTTCTTCTGACTTTTCTGGCCCAATTTGAGGTCAAGATTTACAATTTCTAACACAATAAAAAAATGTATTTTACACCTAGACAACAAATGTGGGTTTTTTTCATGCGCTTGTTTTTTAAACAAACACATTTTAAAGTGTACATTTTGAAAAAATTCAGGTCAACATTTATTGGTTTGAATTTGGGTCACTTTTATTTTTTTCTACAGTGATTTGGAATAGTCGACAGGCACAAATTAAAGTACACATTTCACATTTTATTGCGTTGAGTCATGATACAAAGGACTAATACTGATTAATATATAAGATGATTTATAAAAAATATTTGTTTAAAATAGTATAAAATATTGCAATGTAGCAACAATAGTTGATTGTAGAGTTAACACTGTAAGAAACTAGATGTGGACAGATAGTTTTCTTTTGAAATGGACTACAGACGGAGCAGGCATCTCAGATGTTTTACTGATAAATGCTGCATGCTGCAGGAGTAACAGTCAAGGACCACATTCACACAGTTCTGGACTGCAGACTGAACATCTCCCTCAATTAGTGACCCTTTGATCACTGGGCATGTATGACCAGCAGGGAGGGATGGGTTAAATGTTTCACCAGCAGTAAGGCTGAGAGAGGAATGTGATGCATGTGTTTGAGGTTGAAGTGAAGTTTAGACATTGGCCTTCTTGGTGGGGGGTTCGTTGACAGGAATGCGAGGACAAACGGCTGCGGGGGTAAAGGGGATTCGTGTTGCAGTCACTTTTTTACCAATGGTCTCGATCTGCGAACAGAAAAAGTAGCAACATAATAGGTGATCATCAGCTGTCATCAGGTTCCCTGCATTAATTCTGTACATCTTGACTTGTGACTCGTGACATGCATGCAGAGATTCTTTCCTGTTGGCTCACCTGGAAACCGATGTTCTGCAGATGAGAGTGGAGGTTGTCAAGCAACCTGCGACCATCAAATATAAAGGCTGGCTTCAGCATCTTCTTGTAAATCTTTTCATAGTCCAGTTCCTGCAGAGGAATTTGAAGGGTATGATGATTAAAACATTTTTATTTTTTATTTTTTTTAATTAAACAATTCAGAAGAACGTGGATTTATGACCTTGAACATGTCCCACTCAGTGCAGATGACCAGTGCATGTGAACCCCTGCAGGCCTCGTACGGGTCTGAGGTCACCGTGACCAGCTCAGACACTAGAGAGAAAAAACAGAACGACTTTTATCAGTGAAGAGGGAGATCCTATCTCTGTAAGTGATCACCGCAGAAATATTCAGCTGCCACGAAGATTTTCACACTTCACAACTTTTAAATAGTTTGGTTGGTTGCATTGATTTAAAAATTTCAGAATGTCTGTCGCTGTAGTTTTTCAATTTCGATAACTATTTTAAATAAGATAATTGTGGCGCCCAGGCAACTTCTTTTGGCTCTCCCTTTTAAGGCTTCACCGCAGTGGTTCGTATCGTTCCGCATATTGATTTGGCATAAGTTTTTTCTTCATTGTGGCATAACCCAATGAGCTACTCAGCTGCCAAAAAAGGCGAGTGCAGACTGTAAATGATAAAGATCACAGCATAGACTCCGAGAACTTCCAAATATTCGCCATTTAAGTGAAAATTATTTTGTTTTTAGTATATCCCCTTGAAATAAAGTATTTATTATCAATACACTGTTGATGAATTATCTTATGATTGTAGTTTGTACTGGAGGCAGCCTACACTGATGATATCCTGACAACCTTTGTCGCTGCCCCCACTCCCCCTATTAGCAGTGAACTCTGTGCCATTTCTGATGTAATTCAGAAAAATAAAGAATAACCCCCCCCCCTTCATACTCAAAAGATATTGTGCAAGCGTTGCAGTAATGTGGTTGACCCTTGTTAAGGGAACACATACACACCTCTTTCTGGGTTGTCCTCTGAGATGTTGGGCTGAGAGAGGTCATGAATGATTTGTTCCTTAAGAACTTTGGGGTCGTAGATGAACAGCTTGGCTCCCTCATCCATCAGGTACTTGGAGATATAGATGCTAGAAGACTCCCTGGAGATGCAACACAAACACTCTGATCTCGGTAGGTGTTTTAGGTGTACGTTTTTTTTGAACAGGATTACACAGTTTGGTCGCCATGTTAAACAATGATATGCTAATGATTAAGATAAAGCTGTTTGAATATAATATGAAAGAAAACCAAATATTTGAGGGATGACAAATGTCCACAAGGGTGTAACTAAAGGAAAAAAACATGAAATGATCCCAACCTTGTGTCACCGGTGTCTTTTTTGAAGGAGAAGCCCAGCAGAGCAATCTTTTTACCAGTGACTGTGTTGAAAAGGCAGTCAATAATCCTGCATGCAAATCGCCGCCTCTGGTATTCATTCATGTCTATCACCTGCAGACAGGACAGATGGAAAATTATGCAAATACAGTGTTGATACAGATCCCTTTTTTTTACAGTAGAAAACGCCCCAGGGAAATGTTCAGGGCAGTGTCTCACCTGCTGCCAGTAGGAGGCCACCTCAGGTAGGTTAAGGGCCTCGCACAGGTACACCAAGTTCAGCACGTCCTTCTGAAAGCAGCTTCCACCAAAACCTGACCACGGTGTCAGAGAGGCAAAGAGAGAGAAGGCAACACTTCATCTGTGTTTAACTTGTTTAGAATTTACAATTGGGGTGAATGTTACTGAATATCTGTCAGCATCTCTTACCTACACTGGCTTTGAGGAACTTGCTGCCTATTCTCTGGTCCATACCAATGGCCTTAGCTACTTCCTCCACGTCGGCCCCGGTGGCCTCACACAGAGCGCTGATGCTGTTGATGCTGCTGATTCGCTGTGCCAGGAACGCGTTGGCTGCCTACACAAATACACAGCACTGTTTTTTTTAGATTGTTGATCTACCAACAAATTGTCAAGTATTTCTTTATCAAACAAAAACGTTAACTGGTTCTGGCAGGTTCTCAGGTGTGAACATGATACATATCTTCCCCATGTAAGCCAGTCATTTTTAAAATATAAATACATAAGATTTTTTTTAAATCCATGCATATGCTTAAATTTTTTTTTATCTTATGTATTTATGTTTTAAAAGTTAATTAACTTTTAGTTAAATAACAACTGTGACCAAAATACATTATATAGTAATAACCAAGTTGTGACAAGTTTTAAACTGCTACGGTTCCAATGGGGTCTGAGCACAAGAAATAGGGTACAGTTATATGAAGTAGGATATATAAAATTTAACTTATTTCACCTTAGAAGCCCACCAAATTGTCTTGGTAAATGATTATGATGTAAATTACAAAAAGGTCCAAATTAAATAAAAAAATTTACGCGGAGGGAAAAAAATTTAGATTAGTAGAGAAGCTGGTTTCTCAGGATAGATGTCATACCGCAGAATTTTACACTTATGAAACTGCGGAATATGGACCAATCTCAAGATCTAGAATAATGGCACGAAACAAAACTTAAGACTACGGTTTGTACCGCATGTTATGAGAAAATTACAATGGGTGAATCTGTTTTGCTGAGCACAGCTTAACTTTGGTAATAAATTTGCAATGACATTAAACATAGATGAGTAAACATTTCAAATGGATAGATATAAAGCATCTAATGAGGATTAGTACTTGTCCTGCTCATATTTTCAACCGCTTCCGTCTCTAAGCGCTACTGTTCAGCCAAAATCAACATTGGTACGATGAATGAGGAATCTGAGCAGAGTGGTCTGAGTACAGTGCATCCAACGAACATCTTTAATAATACCCCCACGAGATGGGCTGAAGGAAAGATCTCAGAGGAGAGGTGCTGAAATTAGACCCTTCTGGATAAATAAGTAATAAGATGATGTCTGCTGATATATCAGCAAGCTGGTTTGATTCGTATAGCTTTAACATGGTCTTTTGGTGAAAGAGTAGAAACAAACTTAAATAGGTGACCGTGGGATCTGAGAAATCTTGCATGCATATTGATGACAGAGTGTTTGATTCATGAAATTGATACCAGAAAGTCGTGAAAGTCATGTGATCTTTAGCTGCAGTCAAACACTCACCAATTTGGAAAGCTCGGACGACCATGTGTTGGTGGTAATGATTCTTGCTTTGGGGACCCAGTGTTCATAAACTGCACATAGTGCTTTGATTGCCCTTTGACCCTCGGCTGTTTCATCTCCACCAATCAAGACACGGTCTGGTTCCTTCAGGTCCTTCACTGCTGTTCCCTCTGCTAGGAACTCTGGGTTGGATAGAACCTGAAGCGATCAAACAACTTTAGAGTCTTGACAAAAGGCAAAAGGTATCAAAGGTTGACTCTCAAGCACTAATACACACTTGTAAGTTGAGGCTGGGTTTAGTGTTGGCATCAAATATCCGTCTAATGCTCTCAGCAGCTCGAACTGGGACTGTGCTCTTCTCTGTGACAATCTTGTAGCCATCAGACACCTCCACAATCCGCCGAGCGCAGGCCTCAATGAACTTGAGGTCAGCCGCACGACCTTTCCCCATCCCATAAGTCTTGGTTGGGGTGTTCACCTAAAGAGAAAGTACAACTAAATTCAATAAATCAGAGTTAACATGTAATAAGTTCATTTCTTAAGCTGATCGAATGAGTCAGACTGTGTGTCATTGTGTGTGGGAAGGAGTAACCGATAGACTCACAGAGATAAAGACGAGGTCTGCATCCTTGATGGCTGAATCTATGTCTGTGGAGAAAAATAAATTCCGGCCTCTGCATGATTCAACCACCTCTTTCAGACCCGGCTGGGTGAGAAAAAGTGAGAAAATGAGACAGGGAGGGGTCGTCAGTGAATGTGTAAGACAAACCAAGGCTCAAAAAAATAACAGGAATAAACAGAGTTTTCCGTGGTTTCTAAGCCCTTCACACTCGTCATGATGATGTAATACACTGGTGGTTATAGCTGCCCAGGGAGGTTGCAACACTGAGCTGCCTGGAACTGGTTAGATGCACAATAAGACTATTATCTATTGTTCCAAAACAGTTATCCAGTTGAATTGATGAAAACCCCTTATTTAAGACATCTGGCTCTCAAAAGTTGGATAACAATGTAGGGGGTAGAAAAACTATCCTATTATTACGCAATGAGCCCAATTGCAATACTTTTAGCTTATTTTTTTTTTTGAACAACTACACTGATACAACACCTCATAAATTGGCAGCGTGTCGGAGTTCCAGGCTTTGATGCGAGACTCATTGAGGTCCACAACGGTCACCGTGATCTCTGCACACATGCTGGCAATAACGCTACATGTGGGGCCTCCCACATACCCGGCGCCAATGCAACAGATCCTCTTTATCTGAACCATCTGCAAATGGAGAGAAAAAATGTACAGGAAAAAAAAAATGAATCATGGGGGAGTGAGTACACTGAAAGAATTATGACCAAGTTACATGAATGAAAGTTTGTCTCATCTATATCTCTTCTCAGAATGTACACGAACTCGATCAATTAGCCTTTCATTTCCAATCTTCTATCAATGAATCACAAAACCTTGAATGTTAAATTAGATTAATCAATTTGACGGACTACAGATACATAACTTGAGTTCACTGCACATTACCAAGTAATGGCTGCATTTCTTTTTTATTATGAACTTTGACAGGTACTCACTGAGTCTCAGTGATAGTGCGTGAGTGTCAGCAATAATAAACAGCAGGTAACTTAATATTTCAGGTTATCATGGAATTCCGAGTATGTTGATTGGACAAAAACTGGACGATTAAATCAATATAAAAACAATCAGTATTCGCAGACCTATGCTTAACTTAACAGCGCATTTCAATTAATTTTCTACATTTCAGTGTGCTGCTATAAAAATAAAACTTACATTTACTACGATGATTAAGAGAGTTATGAAAATAAATGGGCTTTGTTTGCTCTGATCACCTGAATCAAGTCTTCACATGCACTGCTAAACCTGTTCATCAATGCCACAGTACCAGTCGCACCTTTGCAGCCTTGGTAGAGAATAAGCAGCCTTTCATGACATCAGTGCCACGTCTAGCAGAGACCCCAAATCACGCCGTTACAACAAACTCATCCACTAGTTCCTGTTAGCCGTGAGAAGCATCAACATTACACATTAACCCGACCGCTAACAACTAGTCAACGCTTTGGTTCTTCACGCGGAGAGACCACGAAGCCCAGCACAGAGTTAAATGGACATTTGTGATGAAGCGCTGGGTAGCTAACAGTCGTTAGCCAGGGTTCTCTTACCTCTGCTCTGCCAACTCGACACTAACTCAACTTCAGGAATGCGTTTATACTGTTGCCTCTTCTTTTAAATGGGTCCTACCCCAAAAAAATATCTTGCTTCGGGTGGAACCACTGTTTTTTAAAATGTTATAATGTTTAAGACTGCCAATTAAGTCAGTGCTAGAAGAACAACCTCACCCTTCTCAGGAACTGAGTCGCTTCTGCAGTGATCTAATTAAGACATTCATGAAATCCCACCACCGTCTTCATCACCAACCAGCGGACAGATACTTCCGGTGCGATATTTTCAGAGTAAGAGCATCAGCCGCTGCTTTTGTACCACCGAGGTCGTAGTTCGAATCCCGACCGGGATAAGGCAGAACTACCTGGTCAAATATGCATGAATTATTTCAAGCAAAAGTACACAAAGCCAGATGATTGACTCCCGTGGTGATATATAACATTAATATTATTCCTGTGGTTAAAAGAACTCAATTAAAAGAACTCACTCTTTTAATTGGTCAAAATTAGGTTCATTTTTAACAATATACAAAATACCATTTCCATAACCGAAATTAAAAGTTCTCTGTCCAATAAATAGTATAAAATGCATGATTTTAAGAGTATATTGAAACAAGTGAATATTTAAACATCAACTCATCCCATCTGAGTCCACTAGTCATCGACTAATTCTGTTTAGAAGTTATTTTAAAAGAAATATTTTACATAATTTCTCTCTTTCGTCATATATCTCAGTTCTACTTCTTGTTTTTTGTTCTATTGCAGCCCTCCAAAAATCTTCCCACATATGGGAGGCAGCACTGCAGTAGTTCTGGACGTATGAGTCTTACCTCTGAATATGCACAAAGGAGTCCTCAGTGGAGTCAAACAGCAATGGCATGGAAGCTCAGCAGTTTCCCAGCTTTGAGGGAGTCTTTTATTGGATAACGGAGGAGGAGGAGACCCATGAGTAAACCATAACCACATTCCTTAACAGCAAGTGGGTTTCACCGAGTTGTAAAACTAAAATTGCTTCACGATCTCCGTAGAAACATGAACAATGCACTGGACTCTCCTTTTCAGGAGATGCCTATGATGAGTGGATTCAGCTGGGGGTGGAAAAACTCACAAGTACCCGTCAGCCACAAACATGCACTCATGTCTGGATTTTATGTGATGTTTTAAATGTATACCTTCACCTTGCCTTCTTTTAGTTCTCTTCTCTACCGTAGAGATCCAGTAACGGCCCTTCTGGGACCAGCCCCGCACATTTGCATTTGCTACAATCATTTTCCTACTTGCATTGGGAAGCTTTGGCTATTTAAAGGATATCGGCCCCAATCAATTAATAAAAAATAAATAAATAAATAAACAGTAGAGCACAACAAGGAACCGTTAACAAACATATTGTTAACATTCTGCAGCATATGTCGCCAAAAAAATATAAAAATGTGGATTTTCAAAAGAGCTGGTGGCTACTACAAAACACGACAAAAATATAAATACATTTTAAAAGCGCTCATCAACTATGTTCAAAACAATCAGACCAAAACATTCAAAATGTTAAATGCAACATGTAGCTCACATATATTTTCAAGGTGGTCAAAGACTTAAAAAGTGTTTGGTCCAGGATAGTTACAGCCTCGCTGGGGGTCAGCTTTGGATGCTGCTGTGGGGTCTGGGTTGGGTTAGGTGCTGATCTACATGAGTCTTCCTCTTCCTCATCTTTTTTTGGCTTCGACACCAGTTCTAATTGTCTTCGAGGAGGAGACAGCCTGGTGGCCTATTGTTTCTCCAGGAGGCCTTGAAGATGATCTTCCATCCTGGAGACGTGTCTTGCGCAGCACAGCCGTGTTTCCACAGCATCACCTCACCTGAGGAACTCATTGTTGCTGACAAAGTTGCTCCGGTGGAGGTTCAGAATGGAGCAGAAGCAGCGTTGGTGGAAGCATAAGCCGGTTTTTCCACAGTCTTTTCTAGAGTTGCAAAAGAGAATTATTGCTTTTTGCAGTAAACTCTGGATTTCTTTCCAAAGCTGGTTATCAGATGTAATGGGGCTCCACAGGTAGCTGAATTGAAACTGTTGAATGTTGCGTCTTAATGCTTTTTTTGAAATTGTACAACTTTATTGGGAGGGCTCCACGGGGGCGGTGGGCTGTTTCGGAGTACTGCTTGTATTCGCCGTTCTTCTCGTTGTCTCCTCTGTTGTCGGTCTTTCCGTGTCTGTTGGAAATAGAAAAAAAATGCTGACAAAAAAAGATGTCACACCCTCCTTCACTAAAACAAGTCATTGACACCTTTGTTTGTTAAATGACAATTAGTTACACTTACTAGCCAATTTTCATACATCTCCAAAGCCAGTTTATCTCTCTCCTCCTTCATGTATCGATCTTCCTCAATTTTGTTTTTTACCGCATTGCTCTCCTCCGAGGCTTTTTCATAAAGAAGATCTTTCTTCTTTTCACACCTTCAGATTAGACGAGAGTTACTTCACAGATGATGTTGTGATAGAAATGTTCAGTACATGAGCAAATATGGCTTAATATGCCGCTTTGGCTGCCATCTAGTGGTTGATCATTTGATCATGAAACTGTTTAGCAGATACCTGCATTTTGTAAAGGTTTTAATCATTAATTTCGCAACAAAATGTTATTGTTGAAATACACTATGGCAATTTCATGAAGGATTGCATGAACAGTTGTATGGAATCCGGGCATTCCAGTCACTATAACAACACTGCTTGGTCTATAAATGCACTATTTAACATGAAACATGATTGAACTCCATCCGTAAATAAATAATAATGAAAAAGTCAGATAGTGGCACTCACCAGTTAGATAGAGCAGATTTGTTGACTCTCTTCCTCTCTTCCTCACTCTCTTGTTTTTGCAACAGAATTTTACTTTCAGCATCTTTTTGTTTTCTGTACTTCTGTTTTAGTAGCTGGTCGTGTTCGCGTTTCCATTCTTCAAACACCTGTAATTGTGATGGATTTAGAAGACCTCACACAGAGATATCATCTTTTCCCCGGATTGCCTTTTCTTTACTTCTCGCGACAGTAGTAAGATCTAATTTGTGTCTTTTTGAGAGGACTTCATTCTCAGTTCTTGCTCATAAAACCCGGAGAAACGATCAGATAATGGGGTAAGAAGAACGGACACTGGATTGAGATCACGATGAAAGAAATAGAAGTAGATCTTGTGCTGAGAAGACTTAAATTTCACTTACTCTAGATCTTTTTGAGATCACTTGTTGTGATCCTTCAGAGACCTAAAGGAAATTATATATGGTTGTTCCTCCAGAGTAAAATTTTAGGACTAGGAGAAAAAAACCTTTGATCTAACCTTAATGATAAATCTCATTTGTGTGACGAACGAGACACCTGTTGGATTTTTGATATGCTTATCATATTTTGCAGAGTACTGAATAATATTAAATATACCTTTTTGGCAGTTTGTCTTTTTTCCTCTCTGTCCTCAGTCGCTCTTTGCTCTTTTCTGATAATGTCTTGCTTCTCTTTGGCTTTTGCTTTGAGGCTCTTCGTCTTCGTTTGTTTCCACGCCTCATAGGACGCAACAGCACCTTCCCTTTTAGCTTCTTCTTCCTTTTTGTTTATTAATTTTTTTTTTTTGGAAAGATGTTAAGCAGCAGGTATTAATAAAAAACATGTTTTTTTAATAGCGTTGTGTAAATATTTGCTCCGTTGTGCTGTATGCTGAATTTGCAAAAAAGATATTTCACCCTTTTTTTGGATTCTTTAAGTGTTTCCTCTTTCTTCTTCAGTTGCACGCTCTCTCTTGACTTTTCTTTTTTCTTTTGAAGCCAGTTCTGTGAGGAGAACATGTTAGTGGGCAGTGACTTAAGTTGAAAGAGAAGGATGCCCTTCCTGTATCAGCTTGAATCATAATAAACAAGCTGTGACTTCTGCCTTGCAGAGGTTAGCTAAACCACTAAACACCTCTATTTACTGAAGTTCTGTAATCAAGCAAAAATTCAAAGTCCTTGTATTTGAGTATCTCCATTTTACATAACTTTACATTTCTACTACATTACATTACAGATGAAAATACTAAATTTCACTTCTAATTGAGCTCATTAGAATCAAATCCCCTGTTCCTTCAAGTAATTATTGTTATAAAAACAGAGAAATATGTCGTAACAAAGAAAGTGTAAGTGTTGCATTTAACAGAAATCTCATTCGTGTCATAATAACTACATTTTAAGTGTCATATACTGATGAATTATATCCCATACAGACTCTTACGAGTTTACATCGTACATGATAACAGAGAAGACGACACAAGCTCATTATCACGCCGACCTGGTAATAAGCGGCTCTGATTGAGTCTGCTGCTTGGGGCTGAGAGGCTTCACCATCCAGTACTTTGAGAGACCCCAAATACTTTGATTCCACCTTCCTGGGGCACAACTTCTGAGATCTCTTAGATGTCCTTGAGAGAGAACTTGATGCCCTAATTTCCATACAACAACAAACAGTTAGGTAACTATCAGTTCTATCCATTAAGCTGTATAAGCTGTTATAACTGTTGCACTTAAGTTAACTACCTTGAATCAAATGATTTTTCATGGCTGTGAGAGAGTTGATCTGAGTAATCACCGGACTTTTGCTGGAAACATGGAAACATCAACTGAGTTATAAACAAAACTCACAAAACCCAAAGCAGAGAAAATAAAAGGAGACCATTACTGTCATGTCTGATAAGGATGTGAGATGTTCCTTCTAAAAGCTCAACCTCTTCCTGACCGAGCTCCTAAATAGCTGAGGTGCTATAGCAGAGTCAGTCTACTGTCCCCCCACCCCCTTTGAGGCACCCACCTTTGGTCCTGTTGCCTACAAAACAGTGGTATCCAGTTTAAATGACGACCATCTGGTCCCACTAACCACTGTCATCAGGAAGTGCTTTGAGTGATTGGTCAAAACATAAATCTGCTCCTTCCTCTTCCTCTCCCTCTCCCTCTCTCTCTTCAGTTTGCACACAGACCAAATGGGTCCAAAGATGACTCATTTGCCTTGGCAACACACATCACCCACTATGACAATGTATTCAACACCCTTCTGGACTCCCTCCTCACATATGACTGTGGAGCTAACCAACCACAGCTCCGGTATCATCTAGTTTCTGGGACAACATGACTGACATGAGCCGCCCCATGAATAACAATGAGTCGGCCTACAGAGAGGGACTGATGGCAATAATGGGCTGATGCATTACAAAAACCTCTCTTAACGTCACTGAGAATAAGGAGATGATCATGGGCCAAAGGAGGTAACCCCCCCGGCACTCAGCACGCCGTCTCATAAAGTGTAACATCTGATGCAATATCCTGACGGCACGCAACACTTAAAAGTTTAAAGTCAGTTTTTTTCATCAGGCTTCTCAATGCACTTTAAAACACATAACTTAAAGCACAACAAACTGCGGCTACAGGCAGTATAATATGAAGGGTGCAATAACTTTGTCTGTACTCGTCTCTTTATTTTCCAACACACTGTAAAATATTTGTGCAAACCTCTGAATGTCGCTACATTTTGTTAACACATATTTTTGTGTTGTACTTCTTTTCTTTCATGCTATTAAAAATGCTGAGCTGACCGATTTCTTAGCCCAAACACGTTTGATTAAATGTTTGAGCCGTGTTACCGATATATGGCTGATAAAACTTGAAACTATTGAATGACTTACATTTGACTCTTCCAGTGATGATAAGTACTTTCTCTCCTGCTCTTCACTGTCATCAGAAACACAGCCATCTAAAACAATACATTAAACCAGAATGATTAATGAGCTAAAAATACCTTAGAATAAAATAAAGTTATGTTGTTGAATATGCCATGTTTTACCCCTAGATCTAGAATCAACTGTAGAATTGGCGAGATGCTTCAAGTTTTCACTCTTGAATGAAGAAGACTTGCCGGGGCCGCATGGAATTGTGCGAAATCCTTCTGTTGGCTACGTGATGAAATAGCAAAAGAAAACAATATGGGAAAGTTTCTATTTAATTCTGCGACTTACAATAATGGCTAAAAAAGCCCCTACATTTGATGTGGAGATGGATGTGTCAATCGATACGGGAATGGATACGGAGGAGTTCTGGGGCCGGCTGAGATCCTGAGATTCAGCATCTTCAGCCATCTTCTCCACAGCTTGACGGTTTAGTCCAATAGTCCTTGGCCTCGGTTTAGGCCTGGGCAACTCCTTCTCGGAGGCACTATCTGAATAATGACAGTGGGTAAGGTACATGGAATAGACCGCATGAATGAAACATGAAACAGTGTAAACAGACCTGCTGAAGACATGTGCTGAGACGATAAAAGTGGAATCCTGGAGCTTTCTGCCAGAACAGAGGTTCTCTCCTCCTCCGGACCTGGAGGTCCTGTCGTGCTGTTGTCAGATGGTAAAGGTAAAGGCATGTCCTGTAGAATATCCTCTGATGCTTCGTATGGCAGAGATTTACTTTCGCTTGCTCTTGTAATTTGAGGGTTGGTGGACTCCTCATCTCTGATCTTGAGCTGTGTGTCATTCTCTTTGCCATTTGTGGAGTGTTGTGAGGAAAATGAGTCATTATCATCCTTCTGTCCAAAGACTGAAGAGTCAGGCAGATCATTATCACCTGACGCCGATGCTGTGGTCTCTTGTGAAGGAGACCTGATTCTTTGGGTTTTCAGAAATGAAACTCTTTTCCGTCTGCCATGACCCCCTTCCTCGTCTGATATCTCGAAGTCATTGATCTTGGATTTACTCTTCCTGGCAACAAATGGACTGGTCCTCTTTTTTCTTGATTTCAGAAGTTTACTTAAGAATTCTGCAAAATTAAGGGAATCTTAAATGACTGAACCAACCACAAAGCATCATCTATGCAATGGAGCAATCTAAACATAAAATCGTAGCATCTCTTGAACCGTTGCCAACTTGAAAAACTCAGTCCACTAAGGGAGGACTGAGAAATGTGGTGGAAGACGATGACATAATATCCAATTTTCCCTCTCACAATGCATCCAAGTTAAAATGTTAGTATTTAAAAAACAACCTGACAAATGCATTTAAGTACCCTTGGTTGGGATTGAATACAGTAAGTGAAAATTATTTTAAACAATGTGTTGTGAAAAGAAAGAGACACTGCTTCCTTCATCTAGATTCATTATCAACCAGCATACGACACAGATAAGTGTGAAGCAGAATGCTATTACAAAGTAATCGTAGTCACCAATAAGACTGACTTCTGGGGGGGCTCATGTACAATCCATATCTAGCCACACCACATGTCTCATCTTACCATTTTCATCTTCACTGAATTCACTGAACTCATCGGAGTATGAGTATTGCTCCGGTTTTGTTTTGCTTGCCCTGGCAGCCACAGCAGCTTTAAGTTCATTCTGTAATGACAAAAGTTCAGGTTGACATGTAATTTCCTGAAGGTTGAACTAATTCATTAACGTCCCTGTTCCTCATTTTGGTCTGATATTCGGACTGCTTACAATAAAGCTTTTACCTGAAATGTTTTCCTTCTTGATGTAATCGGGCTTTTGGTGTAAGCCAGAGTGATGAGGTCCTGAGAAGTCATTCTGAAAACTATGAAGTAAAAAGATTAATTGACTGGATTGTTGAACTAAACAGCTCTTACCTAAACAACCATGATGTCATAAATAAGTAAACAACTGCTATCATTGCAGAAAGTGTTAATGTGACTTTTTTTTTTTATCTCGTGGGAGCAAGCTATTCATTTTACAGAAACTAATAAAGTGGTAGCAGATTAAATCAAGCTAAGCTTATTTATTGCGCCACCATCCCAAATACACCAGCTGAACAGTTTTAGCAAACAGCCTCCATCAGAGCAGTCCTGTCCTATGCAAGCACCAATCGCAAATATGGACATGTCTTCGGTTTTCCAATGAAATCATACACTAAATGACGGTATTTACCGTATTCATTTTCATTGTCCAGTACACAGCGTAAAAACAAAATTATAATAATCTTAATTTTGATAGAGAATAACATTTAGAGCCACACTCATTCCTAACCCAAAAAAGCATTTTAGGATTATGTGATATGAGGGCATTTGGAGTCATGGTGTAGAGTGTGTTTGCTAAATTTTTTAACTCTGGGCTGTTTTCTTCTCCTCTAGCTGTCATCATGATCTTTTCAATGCCCAGGAAATTCATGGAAGAGAATAAACCCTGATTTGCTTCTGTTCAATGTTATCTCTCTATGAGAGGGAGATTGAATGCGTGTACACCAGAGGGTGGACGGGTCGATTGACTATGGGTGAATGGAGATTGAAGTAGCAGTGTGGTGCAAAAACACATTGTTGTGTCTTCATCATTTGACTTAAGTCAATTTTAAGCCAACTCAAGTTGCTTACATCGATAAATGCAGTAAAGCAGAGTCTACGCTCTCCTAAAGCTTTGCTCTCTGTCCAAGGATAGAGGGGTACTGGACTTATTTCTTCTTAAACGGTAAAAACTTTTAATACAGACACTGATTCTGATACAGCTTTAATTGTACTTGGAATTTCCGATTCCACACAAGAGCAAAGCAGCAAGCTCCCATAGCTAGAAGAAAAACCAAAAGCTAATTTTGACAATCTGGTGTTACAATGATCTCCAAGTATAAACAGTGAGCTACTGCTGCCACAAGGAACATACCAGCTTTACCTTGAATTAATAATGTTCTCTATGGAGAACAAAGGATCCAGTAAACTGGTAGACCCCCTTTGGTTACCTAGGAAACAAACTATAGATGACAGTACTTGTATTTTTGTATCATTATAACTTTCAACACTTGTTTTTATTTCTGACCATTGAAACCTTTCTTTTCTTAAGCTTTGTACCGAGTATTGGGACGATTTATGTGATGCTTATCTTATCTTATTGTTTTTTTCCTATAAAGAAAATGTGAGCTGCGTTACCATAGCCAACATTTTTTGTACTACGTTGTGTTCTAATTAAAACAATTAAGACACAGATAATTTGCTATAATTGTTTTGCAGGAGTTAAGGGCTAATTAATCTGAAGGCTTGTGTCTGAAGACATCTTAACATCTCTCTGCCTCGCTGAGATCTGTAATGCCGAATAACCGCATAATGTCCCTATCGTCGCTGTCACCTTTGGTTCCATTTGGTCATCATAACGTTATTTCACGTGATTCATTGACTGGAGCCCTTCTACTTCTCTTTGAAGGCATCAACCTTACTGCTGATAATTCTCGCTGTAGTTGTTTCTTTGAGGCCCATTTTCTTGAATGATACCCAGTGCATGTTTTGCTCGCCTTTCAAACAACAGCTTAGCTTCTAAGCTTCCTATGCTAATATTATAACTCCGCTACCGGTAGGTAAAGATTTGTTACCATGTTTGTTGTCTGTTGCCATACATACCACAGAAATAAAAAACTATAAGCACAGGCAAGGGACACAAATTCCTCGGACGAACGGAGCTGTTGACGGTAACCCTGGGAAACGTGGAGGCGGGAGCTCCATCACACTACTGCTCATGGCCGGATGTTACTCAAAGCCAAATCGTCTCCCAATGAAGTACGTACTTATAGACCTCTGATGCGTCATCAACCACAGCCCACCAATCATTGGTGTTCTTTTTTTTCTTTTTCTTTTTTTCGTAAATTCTTTATTAGTGTGTTACATAATAGACATTACAGAATAAAAATAAGTAATTAGTGTTCTTGTTCCGCCCACCTTATCAGGGATACGTCCATTTGTGACCTGCAGAAGTCTTTGCCATGCTATTTGTTATATGTGCAATAACAGGAATATTCAACATGGAATTTGTTTACAGTGTAAGTAAAATAAATAAACATGCAAATAAGACGAAACCCAATGAACTGCACGTGTATTAGTTTAGTGTATTAATTTGCTCGAGCGCACGTCAGAACAAACTAGCCATCATGAACAGCCAGTAGCGACTGACGCGCTGGACATCATTTTTGCGAAATACGCATTAGAAATGGTGTACAAAAGGTTATCCTTCCTCAAACAAATTTTTCTTGACCTCCCTTTATGACAAGGTTTATTGGCAGAATGTATAGTTAATAGGAAAAAAATGTTTTCTTTTTTAAAATACTATACAATATCCAAGTAAAAAACACAGGAACATTGAACAACTAATATTCCTGTTCCTTTTGTGAACAAGAAGAAACTATTTGTCATTTGTTTCATAGATAATAATAATGATACATTTTATCTATAACGCACTATACATTTGGATCAAATCTCAAAGTGCTACAAGGTAAAAGCAGATACAAACTAAGATATATTATAATAAAAATATTAGCAAAAAGCAGCAATGTTAATTTAAAGTCATAAGTTCTGGTAAAAAAGGAAAGTTTTAAGTCCTTCTTTAGAAGACTTAGTCGTCTGCCGAATAACTCTACAATAGAGGGAGTAGAGTTGTTCAGAAGGTTGGGAATGCTGTTATACCCAGCATTAATGCCACTAATGCTGTTACAACTCAGTAACAGCAAAAATAAAAGAATATTACCATATTACTACTACATTTTTGTTAGAACACATTATGGACATTCTTCCTATTTTTATAGCATAAAAAATAGTTGTAAATAAAGCTTTGCATTTACCTTTAACTTTTCTTAAATATAGCTAATGTTAATGTTCAGTAAATCTGACTTTTTAGTAATGCTTACCTTCAAAAGCAAACATTAAACTTATTGAATATTAACATTAGTTAAACGTAAAAACGTTTTCGGGGTTTCCTTGCAGGTCAGCAGAATGGTTAAGGAGGGAATTGGTTAGATTCACACATGAGCAATGGTGGAATGTTACTGACATTATTTAAGAAACAGTTAAATCAACTTTTAAACATTAAATAAATCACAATTTGAAGAAAATGCTCGTATTAGGTAAAAGTAAGTAAACCATTATCCATTTTTTAGACAAGACATTGCTCCACTGACTTGTTCACTATAGGTGTGCCTTCCTGAATCAAGTAATGAAGGCTTCAGGTTTATAATCAAACATCCAGACAGTGATTTAGATTGAATTATTTTTATTTTTGTTGAAGGAAAAGTGCATAGTTGGAGCCCTTTTTCTCTAAGACAGTAACAGTGTAAATCAAGGTCTCTCATGGTACAAGATAACCATCTGTTCATCTCAACAATCGATTATGACTTCCCCATTCTTAAATTATGCCCAAATAATTTTAATTTTTCTTCCTACATATACGTCTTGGTTTGGAGAGGAGACAGCTACAAATGTTGAGATGAACCCAGCCTGCGGTTGTAACAGAGCCTTATCCAAAATCCTTACACCATGCACATAAGAAATAACTTTCAACTTTGAGATTAATCACTAGCCATATTTCCATGAAAGGGTTGGAACAATAACATGGCCAGTCAACAGCCAACAAGATTATTACTCTGGAGACTGATAAAAGGTTTGAGTCTCCTCTGTGACCCTGAGGCTAGAGATGTGTTGCTTCTGTAAAGTGTTAATATACGTCAAACAACCCTTACAAAGATAGCTGAGGAATAACACCAATGTACTGGTGTGCATTAGTCTCAAATTTCAGCTCAATGTTTCAAACTTCAATGTACCGAACAAACTTCTAAAAGTATTCAGATGTTAGATTATTTATTCAGAAGATCTCAGGTACGTTAATCGACCAATCCTGAAAGAAAATAATCATTTAATGTAAAACACTAGTTGGAAAAAATATAGAGATCATTCCCTTGTCCCGTCTCATTACAAACTAAAACATAACCACACGTATCACAGGATTTTATTGTCTGATGCGTTGAAACACGAACTATAAATTCATATTGGCACGGTTTGAAAACGCACATTTGTTACTCCTTTCCTTTTCATTGGTTTTGACATATCATCATAAAGAAGCTGTGAAGTAGAACTTTGGATTGCTCCTGTTAATCACAGACTGCTATAAACGATGGTAAGACCAGAGGCCACTGCCTCTACAGCGGAGACAGAACTACACATCTTCAAGAAGAAACCAACATACCATAACAAAAGTGGCAATAAAATATTAATCTCACAAACTACTTAGTCAATATGCAATAACCTTTTTTTTTTTTTTTAGACTGATCCAGTATAATCCCTTACGATTAATAGTTGCATGTTCATGCTATGTTTGATATTGTTCTGCAATGACTAAACCCCATATACCCGTATAGCCTTAATGCAATTCAGTAAATTGTTTATGTGTGACCATTTAAATGCTAAATCTAAAATCCTAAAATGTTTTCAGGATTTGTCAATGCCTTCTACGGTAAGCAAATCTGCATAAAGGAAAGGACACACTGTTTAGTTAGGATAAGATCGGCAAACTATTTGTTGGCAAGGGCGAGTATGTTCCAGTTTAACCTGGATGCAAACAAAGACTGGCTTTACCGTATTTTATAATAATTCAGAATTTACTTTGGCCATATCAATGAAATTTAATGTAAGGAACAATTAAGGTTTAATTAATGCTATAACAATATGACTACTGGTGCTGTATAGAGTTGCAAATTTAAAAGAGTGGAATGTTTCACATACTGACTAGGATTCTTCATTACTCTGCAAGAACCTAAAAAAAAGTAAACTCTCCTTTTTAGGTGAGTTGATTGAGAAGGTACTCCTTCCTTCTCACCCAACCCACATAACCTTCATTCAGAGATCTTGTCGGTTTTCAGTCAGCCCCACAACTGGAATCAGGGACTGAGTGACGATTACAGGCATTGTGAATAAAAAAAAACAACAATGTTATCAAATTGGATTATATCAGTGCAAATCTGCAGATTATAATTTCTTTACGTATTTCTCTTAATTCATCCTAAATCTCTGAGAAATATATTCTTGTTTAGTTCATAAGTTTTCCATTTCCAGACCAAAAAAAAGATGACATTTTTTCTGTCTGTGTTTGTCTTTTGGTCAAAAATAACCAAACTGAAAAATACTTCTCATAACTTATATTTTCTCAGAAATAGTCAATATAATGTTGACCTCTTTATATCGGAACTTTTGCAACTTTTAAGATATATCTGTGATATATCAGTTGGATATATCCAACTGATGCTGGATATATTCCAGCATCAGTTGAGTTCTGGCAACAAAAAAAAAAGATATGCACATGTATCCCTAAACCCAATGTTATAAAGATTATCAGATATTTGAGATGAGGCTGAAAGAGATTGAGAGGTTGACCGACATGTGGCGCTGTCCTGGTCACAGTAACTGACAAAGTGTGCAGCTCGAGCTAGAGCAAGTTGGTGCAGGCTCTCCGGATCCGGATCCATTGTTAGTCAATAGGTGGTGCTGGAGGCTCTCTTCTATCACTCTACAAACCAAGACAACAAGATATTATGTCTTTATTAGAAGAAACTTCAGCGTCATGATGATTCTATCAAAGAGTACATCCTGAAACCAAAGATGTCAGAACAATGAAATTGTGAAAAAACTCTTGTATCAGCAAATGTTGATCTGGTTGTGTAAATCTATGGTCCGATTCTCCACAGTTTCAGTTAAGAACATTCAGTACTTTGGGCTTAATTTCGAGAGACAATAGCAAATTTGACTTGAAAGCCTGTACACATTGCAAAAGCAAAAATGATATATAGATATTAAATAATGAAAAACACATTTCAGTTTACATGCAGTCAGGTGTGCAGCCCGGATCACAGTCCTCATTTACGAAGGCAGTCGATAAAAACAAATTTTTTTTAAAAAGAGGGATTTTTTTTTTGTGTTATTAGAAATTGCTGTCTTTTTCTTTTTGTGGAAAATCCATAAAAAGATTTGTGAGGGAAAAGGATATAAAAGACTAGATTAAAAAAAAAAACGCTTCAGTAAGTATTCCAAAAGGTATTTATTTATTTCTTTTATATATATATATATATATATATAGAAATAAATAGCAAATTTCCTTGTGTGGATTCACATGAGCCAATTTGGACATTATTTGAGATATGTTTGGGAAGTAGTGGTCAAAAAACGTTTTTTCTGTAGATAAACCTCCCCCTAGTGAAGGAAAATGCAATGGACCTTTCCCAAAAATCAATCCAGTTCTTCCTCAAACTAGGCCTATGCAAATATAAAATTTAACAATGATCCATGACATACTTCTTAACTTTCTGCTTCAATACGAAGGATCATCGGTGGATGCAGCGACTATGATGACTCGATTAAAGCCTTTTTTTCCCCGGTGATATAATAAACTAATTATCCTGGTCAACAAAGACTGAGCACTATTGTACCAGCATAATAAAAAATGTAGGTGGGAGTGTGACCAGTACTGACATTGTGGGGTCCAGGAGCTTTGCTTTTAGGAGGGTGGCCCCTGAGACTAGATGGGCGCAATAGGAACAGGAGCAGAGCCAGCACCATCCATCCTATCATGACCATAGGGAGCGTTAAGTCTCCTTCTCCGCCGACTGGGGCGCTGGGACCTGGCACTGAAGACAAACACATCTTGGCACTTCACACATTATCAAAATCGGGGTTTCTGTCTTGAGTCCAGATATGTTTCCACATATGATAAAGACAAAAGAAACATAAATATAATTTGGTCATACGTACATTCCTGAGGGCAGTCTATGTCTGTGCAGTAGGACTGAGATTGCCTGAGCTGAAAAGGCATTTTAGAAGAGGGGAGTTGAAATAGGAAGTAGCGGGACACTTTTTTACAGCAATAATATTGCCCTTGTTGAGGGAGAATGAAAATACAAGTGCTCTGTAAAAATAATGGTGAGAAAAACTAACAACTAACCAAAATTAACCACTCTCAGCTTGCTGCTACAACAGTACATACAGTGCTTTGAAAAGCATTTACCTTATTCTCTATTATGCGTGTATCTCATACTTAACTGAGTCAGAACTACCGAACTGCATTAATAACTGGCTGCAGCTATACCCTACACATCCTGATCACCACCTGGATACTACCAGCCCTGCTCAGCCAAATCATCAATAAAAATAGACCGTTTTCGGAAATAGAAAGTCGGCCTTAGGTCTCCCCGGCAGAAAAATATACCAAAAACAAAATAAAAATTCTAGAAGAGATGACAAAAAGGCGACAGATATATCCGTCTGGGAAATGTTCCAAAGCTATTCCAAAAGGTTCTGGGATGGCTTCAATCCACAGCGAGACACATTATTACCTCTGCAAAGGAAGGAGGTAAAGTTTTCACTTCTGTTCGTCTGTCTGCTAGTAAGATTATGGAAAAACTACTGGACGGACGTGCATGAAAGTTTACCCACAGGTAGGCTTTGGCATAACCTGATGTTGCGTGTTTTGCAGCATTTAAATAATATAAGCGGTTTGGTGTAGTGATGTCCCAATGTGGCGAGGCACTGTCTTGAAACTGCATCAATTACTGATGCCTTTGATGTTCCTCTATGGCAGAGCTGGGACCTCACTGGGCTGAACAGAGACGCTGAAGTGGAAGGTGTAACAGACGACTGGCTACAGAGTATCCGAGAGATACTCAGATTAAGTTTGAGTAGTTGGTAAATTGAACTCTGACATTAATGGAGGTACCTGCATGAATCTTTCCTAAGCCTTGGGTACTGTTGTACCTTATTTCTTTGATGTTTTAAACTGACAGGAAACAATGCAATGTCTGCTTAAGATTAGGTTTTGGCCTCTGATGGAGGTTTGCGCTCTGAGTAATTTTTCTAATATACAACTGGAATTTTTTTTTTAACAAAAAAAAAAAGAGCTTCCATAAATAAAAAAATACTTTAAAATACAGTTCAGCGACTACGATTGCTGGTTTACATCCACTGGAACAGATCCGTGTCGTACTTCTCGCTAGTCAACACAAAGGAACTTTTTGGAATTTGGAATTGTTAAAAAAGCCAGAAGCAGCTGATTTTTCAAACTTGCTACGAATACGAAGGCTAATTGAAGAAGAACCAGTTTGCCTTATTAAATAAAATCTTTAGTAAAAACCTGTATTTATTTTTTATTTGTTAACTGAGGTTGCCTTTGTTTGGTATAAAACTTCTAATACAGTCTAGTTTGAGATAGAGACAAAGATAAAAGAAATCAGGAGTGGGTCCATCCAGTATTATGTCACAGCGCTGTAGTCCAGCATGAACAGTTTAAGGAACCTGCTGAACACTGCCTGTCTTGAACAACACCCTTTCTGACTGCAAACACACCAGGGTGATGTCAAACTGAGGCAAGTGCAGCTTGCAAAGCAATTTACGGAGGACAAAGAACCGGTGAGGTGACCTAGAAACTGCTATGACAGGATTACTGTACAAGCTGTATTCTTTTAATGTCAATCAATCAATTTGACCTCAATCAATCAATCATTTTGACCTTGCTGTTAGAAGAGCCAAATTACATTTAGAAGTGACCTCTATATTGCATAATTGATTATGTTCCTAAGACAAACACTGAACAGGAACCAGGATATATTAGCTCAGTGTTAGTCGACAGCTTTTCAGATTTTCATTTACTCACTAGTTGTTGCTATTTCTAATCCGTTTCCTCATTTCCCTCAAATTCAACAGATGGTTTTACTTTATGCTGCATACTTGGAAAAACAAGTACTGTAAAGTTAATTCTGACAAACAGTGACTGTACCCCAGTTCCATGACTTACCAGGTTGATAAGACGCCTCATAGCATACTCATGGGTGCAGACGCACTCACAGGAGTCGAAGCCTCCCTCCGCCATTTCTGATCAGATAGTACCCACCTTGGAGCAAGACAAAAAGTCTGTATGAATCTAGGACAACCCTGAATAAGTGTGAGAAATCCAATGCTGCCTCCTGTCCGTGCTCCATTGTTGCTTCACAGGTAAGATTAAGGAGGAGACTGTTCAGTTAAAGACAGTCAGCAGACATTGACATTATCTTGTTACTTGCAGTCTGGGTTTTTCGACACAAGTCAAGGCTGTCATAATTGTTTCATTGCATTTGAAACAATTATTTCCTTGCATTTCGGCAGGATATGCTATAAACATATAAATTAATGTTAAATGAGTTAAGCCTTTAGTTTTAGTTTTCTTTCAAATAATGGAGCTCATTTTCTAAAACTCTAAGGCATTTATTAACGTTTTTTATGGGTATGCCCAATATTAACCTCTTTCGTCTATTGATAATTAATCTGCTTTTCAAGGCAGACCCATGGCTTTGTCTTCTGTAAAAAAGACAGATATAAGAAAAGATGAATAGCCAGTTACACGTACGTTACTAATTGAAAGGAAGACTTAGATTTAAATTCTTTAAAACTAATAAAATCTTTTTTTTTTAAAGTTGACTTCGGACCTGATTCAGTTTCACATCATGACAACGTACCTGGAAGGTATTCCTAAGATTAGGTTTAAATGACTCCAAATTTAACTGATATAGGAAACAGAGGTTTAGGTTCCGGAACAGCTGATCTGAGTCAGTTCAATCAACTCTGTGTTTGTTACCTCCGCCAAGGAAGGAGGTTACATTTTCAATTCTGTGTGTTTGTCTGTTTGAGAGTGATTGGACTAACTATTACGCAGATTTCCATTAAGTCTTTACACAGAGGTAGGTTTTGGCATATCCTTGAGTTGAGTAAATTTTGACGACATTATGCATTTAGCAGCATTTAAAATAAGCTATTTGGGGTAGCAACCTTTCAGGTTTATAGAGTTTTAATCTTACGGACGGTTGGTAGGAAGAGGAATGCAGCATTTTTTGCTGAAAAATGCAGGGCTTGGCGATAGCCTGGGGCTTATCTTACTGTGGCAGAACACACTGCAACTTAAGAAAATACAGGCAAATTAAGAAAACATCAATTTGACAACACATGCGCACTGAAAAGGCTCAGAACAACACATTAAGAAAAACTATCTACAAAAGCCACTATGCAACTGAAACATTTACAAGGAACACTTGATGCACCCCTGAATGAGCCTTAATGCTTCCTTGGACACTGGAAAACAAAATTTATTTTCCTCTGCGAGGAAGCTGCAGCTTGGGCATCATTGGACAGCTCAAAACATAGATAAAGTCCAGCAAGGACTGGTTTCAGAAATCTTGTAAACGTTCTAGAGTCCCCTTACAGTTGCAAGATCTCAATTCCAGAGAAAATATGGAATTGAGGAAGGCGGCGGCAACAAGTAAGCTAAAGAATATTACAGAACTGGAGACCCTAGTGCATCAAGTATGGGCTAAGCTTCTTCACGAATGCTGCCAGAAGCTGTGTCTGTAAATTACATTTAAGAAATAATTTATTGATCACATACAGCCATACATAGTACAACACTAGGAAATTATTTCTCTGCATTTGATCCATCCCTGAGGGAGCAGTGGGCAGCACCTTTGAAACGATGGGGAGCTAGGGTTTCAGGGTCTTGCTTAAGGACCCTAAGACAAGTAGACGCTGGTGGGACTCGAACCGGCTTCCTTCCAATCATCCGATAGGGAAACGGCCATTTGCAGCAGGTCATAGCAGTAAAACAAAGTACTATAGATTTTCCATTGAGGGGTTTAATTCTAATGACATTGCAATACTAAATTTAAGAACTATATTGTGTTATACATTGTAAAGCCACTTGCATTTCTGGCCACAGAGGTTGAACCGCTCCTGTTTGATTTGGTTAAGAACAGCATAATGTGCCTTTAAAACTTTGTATGCAATGGAAATGGAATAATTTTTCCTCCAACTACAGCACTGGTCTAAACCTACCCTGGACTGTTTTTCGAATATTCTGACTGCGGGACTCTTTACATGAAAGTAAAGCTCAAATCTAGATTTAAAACATTCGACTGCAACTGCATAATACCAAGACTGGCTTAGAGAACACGCCTGCATATTTACTTAATTGCAAGATGGCTTCTGGGGAAATTGCTATGGATATATCAGAACACGTAAACCTTATGTTCTCTCAAGGTTTGTCGCCTTCACCTTTGAATGACGAACAAATAAAGAATTTCTATTTCCATTACTGAGCAAAATACCAAGTTTTGCATTCACGTGACATTTCTGTTCAGCTGACGTGGCCAATATTAGATTTGATAATAGATTAGCTTCCTGCTAACCTACCCAGCTGACTGATGGTTGCCTTTTTACGACCGTAAAATAAGAACATACGATGTAAGACAGGTTTGACAGCAGACAAATTGGAACATGACTTACTTGATCTTGGTAAATGTTGAGAAAAACGTTAAATTGCTTTAAATTAACCAGGTTGCATTGTTTACTGTCGTTCTCCGACCACTCACCAATAACGTCAACGTCCGACCAGTGTTTTGTTGGTTTCACGTGAGTGGATCCTTTTCTTTACGACTGACATCCGGGAGCCTCCGTAGCTGGACGCGCGAGGGCCGATGTGAACGTCCGTCATTGGTCCAGATGTTTGATAGACTGGTCTTAAAGCCAATTGCAGTTGAAACTTTTACTATTTACTGATAGTAAACAAACAGTCCAGCTGCCCCAGATTCAACATCAGAAGGGTATTCCAGAAAGCACTTTTAGTGGAAAATATGAGTTGGTAAGACTCGAGATGAAGGAAACTCTGGATTTTTCGTTCCAGAAAGTCGGATAAGTTCTTAGTGTCCCAGAATTGGGTCAGTGAATAGGTGTTTAGTTTACAAACCCGACTTACCTCAATGCCATTATCCAATTGCTTTTCTCAAACACCACACACACCATAGATGCGCTCTTCTATACCAGCAAAGTATTTGCAAGAGTTTAAATCAAGAGTGAACATCTAACCCAGAGGTTCATCAGTTTGGTGAACCCGCTTTCTGAAATACACCCTAGTGCAGTTGTGTAACCAAACAAACTCGAATGAGATACGCATATCAACTAAAATATGTAAAATAATAGGCATTTAACTCAATAGGCTTGGAACAAAGGGTTCTTCGTTACTCAGGACTCATTGTAGATATAAAATACAACTGATGTTGAATTTTAACTGTTTTATTCTTGTTTTTCTTAATGATCCTGCTTTAATCTGTAGCACTCTTAAATTTGTTACAAATGAAAAGTGCTTTATAAATATAATGTATTATATAAGTTGGGGTCTCTTAAAATACCACTTTAAAGCTTCATACATTTGCATTTAAAAACAAGTTTCACATGCACTTTGCATTTTAATTACACTACTGGCACTTTATTCGCAGGACAGGCAAACTTTTTAATTTGAGTATTTATTGCTTTATTTCATTCAATGCTTAAACGCATTAATAGATTGCAATATATTGTCAGGTACTGGAGCAGGTGATTGGCTCCACCTGGTAAACAGAAAACAGAAGCGTGTCAGACAATATAGCTGCACATAATAATAATAATACATTTAATTTATAATGCACTTTACATTGAATGTCTTGAAATAACAGTCTGATATATTAACATCAATGTATTGTAATAGTGTGGTTAAAGTGTGTGCTGCTGCTGCACTGAGGGGAAAAATTATTTAAGTTGTTTAACAAACACTCACCCATCCCATGTCTTTTCTTAGAGTGTTCGGGCAAAAATGCCCCTAGAGAACGGAACACTGCTTTAAGGTTCCAGGAGAGGCCATTTGACAGGAGAGGAGGGGGGGTTCGATAGTTTTGGGTAAATTTATTTAATTATTGCAAATATATTTATGTGTTTATTCTGGTGTTGAATTACAACAGTGTAATGTAGATAAACAAATGTGTTAAACTTTGTTATGATGTATATTAGTTAAAATGATTGAACATTGTGATGTTTTGGGAGCATAGCTGTAAATGGTTGCATCCAATTAAGTCAGGCAGTCACATAGAATAAAAGGGGGGCATTTGAAGGCTTTCTGTGTGTCTAGTGAGACACTAAAAGAGTGAGGTTTATACTGGAGCTGCATGTAATGGTTCCACTTGAAGAATAAAACACATGTAGTTTGGTATGTCTTACCATTATCTGCTCGTTTCTTTGCGCCGACATCCGCCAGCTAAATGTTCAATCTAACTGGGCTAGAGGCAATACTTATTTTAATACAACCTTTTTGGACATAATTATTCCACGTTCCTTTGTTTCTGCACACGTCCGATGGCACCCAATTGTTTAATTGTAATTATTTTACAATTAATTTCCAATAGTCTTGAGGGAGTTTCTGTACTCATTGGACACTTTTCTCTCACTTTGCAGTCAAACTCCCAAACCTGTTTACTATTGCTTACGTCATACCAATTTCCGTCTGGCATGATACCCCTCTATGTTTTTAGAAGAATCTGGAGTTAATTATAACGTTACATACAGTCCTATATGGCATATTGAATGTGGTGTACTGGGAAGTAACAAAATAAATCATTTGACAGACATTTATTGTAAACAAGTTAGCCATTTTAATTTCTTTTTAAATAGGATTATTTAAAAAACTTCAAGACGACTTCAAAGTAGGTCAAATAACAAACGGTGTCTCATACTATAGTGAATAATTTCAAATATTATCAAAACAACTATGCTGAATTATTTACATCAGACAGACCTGTTCCTAATTAAGGAATAAAATCTACAGTTGAAAAAATTATTTTATAGCAAACTATACACTCTCTCCTTAAAACCCATTTATGCTAATCAGTAATTACTAGAAATGCACTGACACCACGTTTTTGTCAAAGTACAAGAACGAGTACTTACATTTTAGTACTTTCAAAACATTTTGTTCTCATCAGATGTTACCTGCTTTGAAGCTAAAGTCCAAAGTGTCATGCAGCAGCAGAGTGACTGTGATGTTGAAACTTTTGGGAATCTGATATTTGGGCAATATTAAGAGGATGACAAAATCCTTTACAACTGACAAACATGTATTATTAAGAGCAGTACATTAGGTCAACACCTACCATTATTTTGTACAAACCATGGGTTGTCTCTGGATATTTTCTACCATTTCACCAATGTTTCATACAAAGTTGGATGTATATGTTTCCAATGTGAGCCTTATCAAACTCTTTGAACTCTGCACTATACGGGTCCTTTAGGTGTTTGATCATATCGCTTGTATTAAAGGAGGTGTTTGACAAACCTTCTCTTGACAGTTCAGTATAGCATCGTTTGCAGCTTGCTTTACTTCTGTCATCATTGCTTGGATTGAAATATTTCCACACTGCTGACCTTCCTCATTCTACCACTACCTGCTTAACGAACAGAAGGTAAAGTTATGTTGTTGTGAAGTGGGGTACGGTCTGGTTGCATTGCAGTAATTTTAAAGGTACGATTACACAAGACACACCCCAATTGAACACCTATGGATACTGACAAAATTGAACAATAGCACTGGAAGTCATTTGGGCCAGAGTAGACATTACTTTAAAAAGTGAAGTGAAAAAGCAACAAACTCTGCATCCACAAGTTGTGATGGCCTCACGGGCCACCACCAAGCGACCTGATTTTATTAATTTTTTACATAAAAACGAATGACTTTAGAGGAGTATATTATCGAATAGTGCTCTACAGTCACTAGTTTTTATGTTGTCAAATCTATGACTTTTCACTGCTTGCTTCTAGGGTTCAATTCAACATGTCCAGTCAAATCTATGTTCTTATGTAGACTCAGGCACTCCAATGCTAAGCAGCTGGATCAGGTCAGCTTTGTTGAAATTTGTCATCAACATGCAGCATAAAATTGCAATTTTTTAAGAGGAAATCTTTCTAAGTAAGCTTTTCCGCGAAATTAGGACTTTATTATATCTGCCAAAGAGATTATGTTTTCATGCCTGTGCCTGTTTGTTTGTGAGAAGGATTATGCAAACAACTACAATTTCATTTTCTTATTTATTTTACCCAGAGGCAGGTTTGGAAAAATCCTAGAGGCGATTAAATTTTGTTGATGTTACATGTTTTGCAGCATTTAAAATAAAATAAAATAATAAGACTTTTCGAGAAGTGACATCACAATGGGGCTTTTGCTGCCTTTGTTCCTTTGATGCTCCTTTGGCTGCGGTGCTTGGGAGTCAGTGGGCTGAGCAGAGATGCTGAAGTGGAAGGCAAAGGGGATTACTGGCTACAAAATATTGGACAGATACTCAGAGAGTTTGTTGGAGATGGTAGATTTAGAGGCCTGCAATAACTCAGAGATTAATGGAGAAATCTGCATGAATTTTTCATAAACCTAGGGTAGTAACTGTTGTGCCTTGTCGGAGATTTGCGTTCCCTGACTCATTTTTCTAATTCCCATAATATTTTGACTTTATTCCTCCAACATCCTTTTTTTTCCTTCTTAATTTTGAACTTAATAATCTGCAATACCTTCCACATTGGTTCTTAATTTAATTTCTTAATTAACAAATCTATTAGCTATTCTATAAAGTTTGAAGTTAGTTCCATATTCCCAGTTCCCTGGTAACTACTTAATATTTAGTGTCTCATTGTAAAGTGTGGCAAAATCATAAGATGATTGCACTTTGTTTACATGTGGATTTTGCACTTTTTCAAATTGTATTTATAAATATACATTTATTTTAAATGAATATTTTAATATATATTCCATAATTACTGTGCATGATATATTTGTATTTCTATCTATCTATCTATCTATCTGTCTGTCTGTCTGTCTATCTTTCAATCACAGTCTGATGTTGAGTCCTGTCTGTGAAGAAAGGTACTGGTGAACTGAGTGTTAGGACACATGATGATGTTGATGAAACGTGTCCTGAAGACAACATGATCCCATGAACCAGAGCTCATTAGTGAAAGTTCCAGTTTCACCTCCATTTAGCTCGGCCCTTTCAGTGTTTGTTCTCGACGGACTGGAGCTGTGCACCGGCTGACAGAGGTGAAAAGAAGCGGTAGGCGGTGAGTGAGAGGGATTCCCACAAAGCAGGCAGGCAGTCCCACACAGACAGGCGGGGGGAGAGGCCCTGGCTCCGGCTTGAAGTCAGCAGCAGCTTAGCACACAGCCATGGCTAACATCGCGGTCCAAAGGATCAAGCGGGAGTTCAAAGAAGTTCTCAAAAGCGAAGAGGTGAGTGTGAACATTTAGAGGCACTTTTACTTCAACGCTGCTCCGTTTTGCGGCTATTTTTAACCCGTATTCAAAGGTTAGCTGGCTGTAGTTGTTGTGACACGAACTAAAACTACCTGTGTTGTCGTTAGCTCCCAGTCTGCTGCTGTAGGTCAGGCCCGAACAGGGGAACTTTAGCGTTAATCTCATATCAGCGTCCGCTGCTCCTCTCCAGTCGTGGTGGGTGGGTGTGTTCAGGAAACACTGGGGATTCAGCTTTGCCAACTGGTAGGCCTTCTTTTTTTAAGTAACAATACTGCCTACGTTTAGGCAACTATCGACCTAAAACAACCCCACCTCGTATGTTAGATAACACACTCGCATCATACAAGCTGCTGCAGTTGTTTATTAGGGTAAATTAACAACTGACAGTCCGGGTTAACATCTTTATCTCCCTTACGGTAACCCTGTTGCCTTATCCGCAGTTAGCATTAGGCTGTATTGTTATGCTAACGTAATGTATTATTTGTGCTAACTATCCAGTATGAATTGGTTAATTGAAGCTCAGTGGTCTGTTGGAAAGGCTTTCAATCATAAAAACTGCATTCCATCTTCCCACTGCCTGTCAAGTCTAGTTTCTGTGGGTTTTTGATATCTTTTGCTAGTATTGCACTGCTCCCAAGCTGTCCAGGTTATATGGCTCAAGTACTTAGATGTCCCCACAGTCAGTCCGTTAGACAAAAATACACAAACGGGCTCATGCAGGACAAATATGGAATGCTTTATTTACTCTCCTCCACAAATATGTATTGTATATCGAAAGCAAAAAGTTGTAGTTATAGATAGATAGCAAGCCAACACCTCCAATATATAATATTTAAAGCATGCAAATTTGCCAACACAAGTATTGTTATTTACAGTGCAATCCTGATTTTAGCCATTATTGAAGAATTCATCAATTATTTGCTTATCATTCTGTCAGTTTGTTATCATGTTGTAAATTATTACATTTAGAAAAATGAATTTACCATAAAGCCACCATCTTTAATCATATTTGAACAGGCAGTTCAAAACGTTCATTTTAAAACAGTGAATTTAATAATCTGATAAAAATTATTGATTTATGTTAAATATTTAGTATCCGCTTGGAATGTTAGTTCTTTGTTAAACTGTTTTTATGTTGTTATGTGCTGATTGTATGAGTTAATTTCATTATTTTCTTAACTGTTTTTTGATGTTGTTTACTATCTCATGTAATTAACAATGTTGTTCAGTAAAGGAACTGAAGATATTATATGTCGCAACACGTCGTGTGAAACTCTTTCCCCAACAACCCTGGTTTTTTAATACAAAATCATGTGGAGGCTTGTCTTTTTTAAAGTAAAGTGTGTGGATGTTATACCTGACTAAGAGCTGTGAGTCTGTAAAATAATGAAATATTACCTGTGTCCCTCGGTTTCTCCACTCACAGACGAGTAAAAATCAGATAAAAGTAGATTTGGTTGATGAGAACTTCACAGAGCTGAGGGGCGAGATAGCAGGTCCTCCAGATACACCATATGAAGGTAGTATTATTACCTCATTTGCAGTATTAGGACATGATGAAGTATATGCTAAAATCATATTACTAATCCATTTTGTGTTTTTCTTTCTTTGCAAGGTGGCAGATATCAGCTTGAAATAAAAATTCCAGAAACGTATCCTTTTAACCCACCAAAGGTATGTGCTTGAGTATCTCCTATCTGTAATACCATATATGATCTATTCCTCTCTCACTCACTGCTTAGTACGTTTACATCCATTCTAGTATTCTTTAAAATTCAAAGGTTGAATCGGAAACACCGAGATGTGTTTCAAAGGTTTAGAGAAATTTCATCTCTCATCCAATTGGAGAGGAGAAGATGGGTGAAGTGGAACATAAGCACGAGTATCCTGGTTAGCATTATTTGAAGAGGAATCTTTCCTGGATTAAAACCATTGCTCTTCGGTCAGTTTTGAGGAACCTGACTATATTAGAAAAGTGCTCAGATTGAAATCTGTGGCATTGTTCAGATTTCTGATTCTTGCCTGCCATATGCACAGCTGCACCTTCAGCTCCAGTTACATAGTAGGTTTTCAGTTAAAGTAAAAAAAAACAAAATGTGATAAATGATACAGTGACAATCCGCATGCCAAAGTGAAAGTCTAATACTTTCTAAAACAGCTGATAGTTTCGGAGATGCAGATATTCATAAACCTGGATTCTGTCTGATTCTTAGAAACAGGGAGCTGAAGCTCGATTTCTCATGTCACCATTAATAAAAACCACGTGATACTTTTTATTGCCCTTACATTTCAGATTTGGGGGCATTAAGACAATATCTTTACAATCCAAATTAATAAGCTGGTATCATACATTTTTCAAAAGAATATTTTGAGATATTGTTTTATAGATAAAATTATTATTACTTATTCAGTCAGGTTTTTTATTTATTTTTTAATTTTTTACAGTGAATTAATTGTTTTTGAATAATGAAATAACCCTGTCACACATTCCAGATTTGCAATAAAGCAATTTGCTAATTTATATGATTTTATTGCACATCATTTCCTAATATACCCAGAGAGTTTAAAGCGACAGCTACCATATCATGAACAGTAAGGCAGAATCATGGCGGCAAACAAACTTTTATTATCATACGATATATATATATATATATATATATATATAATATATTTGTTTTTGTCATACTGCTCAATTTAGTATTCCCACATATAATAGAATCAAGGAGCCACAAAACCAGAATACAAGTGAAAGTAAATGCATCAATTGAAAAAAAACCAACACTTTTCCAATTTTACGGGAGAAATTATTTTTATTACCACCTCCAGGGAGTGTATGTGTTCACTCGTTTGTCTTTTTCTGTTTGTTTGTATGTCTGTGAGCTCTACAACCAGCACTGCTAGTAACACACTTGCACACACACACATACACACACACGCCTATCCTGCACTTTGCACTATGGGACCGTATACTATTCAACATGTCCACATTTCAACTGCACATTTAATTTAATATAATTTAATTGTATATAATGTTGTTCTGTAATATGCTCTTTGCTGCTGTAACCCTGCAATTTCCCCGGTGTGGGACTAATAACGGTTTATCTTATCTTATAACTGAAACACTACAGGATTTGTTTGCATGAAATTTTAACCAGAGGTTATGTTTGACGAGTAATATACCGTCAAAGTATTTTACTTTGGGATAAGAATTTGGGTGATGTCACGTGTTTCGCAGCATTTCAAATAAGATAAACTAAATAATTAGCTGTCTAAGTGATGTCACAATGTGGCTGTTGCTATCTTTGTTTCCTCTGATATGTCTTTGGGGGTGGAGTATTGGGTTGAGTTTCATGAGTTCCTTTGATGTTTCTTTGGGTGTGGAGCTGGGGGCTCAGTTTCAAGAGTTCCTTTGACTCCTCCGATGTTCCTTTGGGGGTGGAGCTGGCGGCTCGGGGCTGAACAGACAAACTGAAGTGTAAGGCGCAGGAGATGACGGGCAACATTTTTTTTTGAGTTGTCAGTGGATGTAAAGGCTTGCCCCTAACTCAGTCAATAATGGAGAAATTGTGACTACGATTGTAAACCAGCAATCGTAGTCGCTGAACTGTATTTTAAAGTATTTTTTTATTTATGGAAGCTTGCCCCTAACTCAGTCATTAATGGAGAAATCTGTATGACATTTCCCTTAACCTAAGGTACTTTTTGCCTTGGCAAAAGGCAAGGTTTGGTCTGAGTTTTTTAAAATGATCGTATCTGTCTGTTTTCTTAGGTGCGATTCATCACTAAGATATGGCACCCTAATATCAGTTCTGTGACGGGAGCGATATGTCTCGATATATTAAAAGACCAGTGGTAAGTAAGATATATCTGAACCCTCTGACCTACTGTGCCCAATGCTCAAGTCTGTCTCCTTTATCTCAAACACAAGTGAAATCGCCATCCACCAGTGTGCTTCAAGTTTTCATCTGTCTCACCCAGGGCAGCTGCTATGACCCTACGGACAGTTCTGCTATCTCTACAGGCTCTCCTTGCCGCAGCAGAACCAGATGATCCACAGGATGCAGTAGTAGCAAACCAGGTGAGAAAGATGTGTTTTGTTGCATTCATTCTTCCTCTCTTTATGAACACCAGTTTATAGAACTCTGTTAAAAATGTGTTTAACATGAGAGTAAAACAAAAACATGCTTTCGTAACGATGTTTGTTTTGTCATATTTGCCAGTGTTGTTCTTCAGACCATCACAGCTATCTTAAGACGGAGTCGGTTTCTCTCTCCACTTTCACTGAGTTCTACATTTCTGTTATAACATTACAACACTCATTTAGATTTCTCTGCTTCCTCAGTATAAGCAGAATCCAGAAATGTTCAAACAGACTGCACGGCTGTGGTCCCACGTCTATGCAGGTGCTCCCGTCTCTAGTCCAGACTACACATGCAAAATAGACAAACTCTGTGCCATGGGCTTTGATAAGGTCAGAATCCACTTCTCTTTTGTTGTACAGTAACGATAGCATTGATTCGGTATACTGAACATGCATGTATGATGTGGGACGGGACAGTTTGGGGGTGGTAGTTACTAATTCCTCAGATACTGAATATTTGCCACATTTTTCAGATGAAACACAGTAGAATAGGAATTATTGGAGAAGTCATTTTAGACTTAGGGAAGATATATGATCGGCATTTAATGACTAGAATACTTAAATGTGGTAAATGAAGCAAATATTAATATTGTGTTGACACGATAGCAGATAGCAGAAGTAACTTTAATTAACATTGCTGCTTTTTGGTCAGGCTTTCATATAGTTTTTTTAAATTTTTTTTTATTGATGCTTTTATCTGCTTTTGCTTTGTAGCACTTTGAGATTTGATCCAAATGTGCATTATAAATTAAATTTATTATTATTATTAGCTCACTGTTGTCAATATCAAAGAATCAATATTGAAGATAGTTTTATTCAAACAGAAATAATTACCAAGGGAATATTTGATTTCATGCTGTTTTCTAAAAATGTATAAAATATATTGACCTATTTAAATGTTCATAAAAGCATAATTAACTTACGTTTAGTTTTTTTTAAAGTTTCTATCTACTTTTAAACAAACGATTGCTATAAGTTTTTTTTATTCCATTTCCCTCTTGCGTGCAGAATGCAGTAATAGCGGCGTTGTCTTCAAAATCCTGGGATGTGGAAACGGCAACAGAGCTGCTCCTCAGCAATTAAAGTCCAGCCAGGTGTGAGGATCCCAAACTCCCCTCATCACAGCTTCAGGTCCTCCTTTGCGCCATCCACCATTGCCTTTTGTTACACAGACAACATCCTATTTACCGCAGCAGTCTGAGCCTTCTTTAATAACATCTTTCTTTTCCACTACAAATTCAAAATTGTAGCACCACAATTGCCAATATGCGTATGCATACCACCGTTGCCTGTCTGATCCCTCATACAGAGTCATTTCTGCCACTAATTCTAAAAGTGTATTCTTGTAATTAGCCACAACTTCAGTCATGCATCTTGGCTTTCATAACACTTCAGTCATTTTGGCTCTGAAATTTTTTTTTCAACTGCAAACAATGGAATAGCTGCCATTGCCTGCTGTAATGTCCAAAAAAATCCTGCACGCTTCTCTCAGTACATCACCATTCACCATGGTCAACTACGTGGACCTTATTTAAGATATTCTCTTTCAGAAATGGAAAAATCTAAAGGTCAAGGTAGACAAGATAACCTGACTGATTCATGTACTAGAGAATCAGTGTAATGGATTTTTCCCCCAACAGGTTATCATGGACGCTTCTATCATCTGCAGATATTTGAATGTGACGGTTTCTCTCTGTAGAATTAAGATAAAAACGGATATCTTCAAACATCTGCACACATGCAGAGTGAAAAACAGTTATCTGTAAATAGATGTGTGTACATTTGAAAATACAACTAGGATATAATTTTTTTTTTCTTACACAGCATTGTACATCTATTTTAAATGTAAACTTTGCCTGGTTTACAATTGTTTGAAGAATTTTTTTTCTTTTATATTTTATGATCTATGAGAAAGCTCCTCCAAATATCTTATTGTGTTCTTTTGTTTTTCTTCTTAAGCGTGTTGTTGAGGCGGCACAGCCAAAAGCCTGGCCCTGACGGCGTAAGAGCTGAGGGTCGTACATTACATACCACGGTTTCCATGATATGACAGTCCTCGCACGCTCTATGCTGCCTGTTTTATTTGGCCAAATGATATGGTGATTTCCAGCTTTGCAGAACCTGCAAAACTATTTAATAGGTGGAAACTTCTGCTTGGCCACATACTCACGTCCAGTTGACATAACATCTATTTGGATCCAACGATTTTCAATTGATTTGACAAGTGTGATGTGGAACATTTTCTCCTTTGACAAGATCAATAAACAGTACATAAACCTCCATGAAATAATCTGATTCTGAGTGACATGAAGGATTTTAAATATCAATACCGTGGTATTGCTTTTCACTCATTTCAAGAGCAGTCCATTTCAACCACAGTCCCGGGTCCAGGATTTGCTAACCTTCAGTTCTGACTTGGATTATTATGAGGGGAAGCTTTATTACTGCAGAATGTTATCAAAACAATGACAATACACGTAAAAGTTACATCCTCTATTTCCTGGAACCCCAAATAAAATGCTAATTTTCTATGAACATCCGAGTTGTTAAAGCAGTTTCCCTCATGGACTTTCATGAAACTTTTCATATAGAGAAGGGGATGTGGATGTATCTTTACACATGCCTTTCTCTTTTCTTTTTAAAGAATCTTCCTTTTGCTTGTCGGTCAGCGCAGTCCCTTCCAACCCTGTGGCATATTCCAGTGCTCCATGGAGTTACTGTGCCACACTTCCACTGATAGTGAACAGTTTCCAGGACCACAGACAGACACCATCCTCTTGTAAATAGTCAGGATCTTGATAAGAGCCGTGTCATTATCACTTTGGTGCACCATTGATGGCTGATTTATATTTTATAAAAAAAAAAATAAAAGAAATAAAAAGAGGCCCCTCCTGTGTTTTCACTCTGTATAATATTGCACGATGAAGTTTAAAGAAAAAAAAAGGGCTGCTGCTTTTCGGTTTGTCTATTTGGATTGAGACTTGTTTTCTTTTGTTGCCTGGAGGGAAGCATCGGCGGCAGGAAAAGCATGTTTATTTATTGTGACAGTGTCATGTCTTTGATTAAAAAAAATAATCAGAAAACACTAGTCGTTTTTTTTTTTTTTTTTTTTTAGATCAACACATCATTAAACAATTGGTACGATACATCAAAAGGCATTTTTAAAAATGAAATGCCATCATGAATAGGCATATTTGGAAAAAAGTCGCCATCAGTACATCTCAAGTATTCCACTTACTGAATGCTTCAAAACATGAATACCCAACAAATGAAGTAATACAAAAACAAATGTACACCCTATAACGTGCATTGTTGCATCCCAACGTAATGAAAAAAGATGATATAATTCAAAACTAGCTCGATGTCAGAACCATTGAGTGCTTTTGATGTTGGATGACTTAAAATTACGGTAATAAAGGGAAATCAAAACCACTAAAGCTAGCATCTGGAAAGCAAACAGGTCCCCCATAACATTGTGACGCTACAACCAAGCTGAATGATCCAACATATCAGTTTATAAAAATAAGTTCTGCAAAAATCTTATGCCGTTATGTTTCAAACATTTCCTGTGGTTCTGGGTATTGCAATGGTATAACTCAAGCTCCTTTCAACAGGTATTTACAACTGTTTGGGTTTGAAATAAGAGAAGGAAGAGGTCAGGACACAAACAGTAGGATTTTTCCCAGGGAATTTAATAAGCAACAATCATAATCAGATTTAAATGTTTGTAAAATGTCCATCCTGTTTTTTTTCTTAAAAATGGCTCCAAAAAGAAGCAGAGAGCAACAAACACAAAGGAAAAAATGTATTTTTTGAGTAAGACCTACATACAATAAGCTTAAAATCAGGACTATAAGGTATTTAAAACCTAGGATGTCAGTGGTGTGTTTTAAGAAAGGTCCATAATGTGTACAGGAAAGCTTTAGAGTCAGGAGCGCTGTGTGGAGGTTTAAGAAGGGAGGTGGAAGGAAGAGTCTGGCTCATTTCTCTACAGTCTTGATTTCCCCTTCACTGGTCACTTTACCTGAAAGACAAACATGAACTCAGTTTAAACGGTCAAAGATTGGGCCGAGATTGTCACAATGACTTAAAGAATCATTTTTCTGATTCCGGTGAGGAATAGACTAACAGTTGGAGTCATCTGTAGGAACTAATATAAAGGAGAATCTTACAGAATCAATAGCACTTATTCATACATACTAAAAGTACATTTCTGTCAACATATCTTTTGTTTAATCTACTGTACAAAAAACATTTTACACCAATCAGCCACAACATTAGAACTGGTAGTGACATTTTGTTTGTTATTTTGTGACCGACTGGCGTAAATACCTCAAAGGAAACCGTGTGAGATGCTTTGTTTAATTACTGACTTATTCTAGCTATGTGGCATGCTGATTCAGGAAACGGAGGTACTCTCACTTAATTTTAAGTTCAGTTGAAGTCCCCAAAACATTACACCTATATTTGACATAATGCAAAACACCTTGGCCAAAGTTTGCAACGCAAGTTCTTGAGCATTTGTTGTGTCCAAATCATACATAAATAATCCCACTCGGATTATTTTTTTGAGTTTAGAAAAGGTCGTCCTCATTGACATTTTACAGATGGAAGTAATTTTATTCAAACTTATTTTATATCATAACTAGCAAAATATGTTAATGATCAGCTATTTGCATTAACAACAAACGCAGTTCAAACTAAAGTTTAAGCAACTCAATGCAACAAATTAGTACTGCTGTCTAAAATTCCGTTTAGGGTTGCCGCTCTGGAGAGTGCTTGAACAAAACTGAAACTATTCGTTCCTGATCAGTTGTGTGTCTGGATCTGGAAGAATGAATCATATACTGAAAGGAGTGCCAGACCGACAGTGACGCTTTGTTTCCTCGGACACTGGAAGCCTGGAGTGTGTAGAGGGTAAGATGGATTCAATTAACTAAAAGGAACATTCTCCAAAAAACTGTCACATCTGTGTAGGAGCTGAAACTCAGGTTGACAAGGGAAATCCAAAAGGCAGTGATCCCCAAGAAACCAGAAGTTTTTTTAACATTCTGTCGCCTGTCAACCACAGAAAATCTGTTAGGATTTAAAGACAATTGTTGCAGCACATAAAGCCAGGAATATTAAAGAACTGAATGCATTGTCCCGCGAGGAAAGGGCCAAGATACCTCCGCTCCAATGCAGGAAGAATTTTGTTTGCTAGCAACATGCCAACAAAACAGCCAAGCGCTGTCTTGATCATTTTTTTCATCCTGTGGGTCAAAACCTATTTAAAGAGGAGACTCCAATGTATGTGGACCTGTAGGTGACTTGGACAGTATGGCTGGTCCATTTTGCAGAGAGAATTGGAGGTAACACAGCTATACGTTTGACTGTATTGTGTTAATTTGATAGCCAACACTGCTCTTCTTTTTCCTTCTTGCCGTGCAGTAAGTGCCCAACACAAACTGCATGTGTTCCAAGGCAACTCCCGCCGCACCTTAGCCACGTCGCACAGGCGCAGTGAGAAAAGAAGCCGCTGACAATCAGCCGATCGCGTCGTGGCCCTGCCCCAACTGTGCGAAGGCCTGAGTCGGCCGACTACATTTTCTGAAATGGCAGAAAACAATATGGCCCTCGGCCCCTACATGAAAAAAGACAAGCCCCGGCAGTCAACCTGGAGGTTTTAAGGAATGGGTTCAAAACGTAAAGTGTACGCCCAGCTTAAAGGTCTCTACAAAACACGAGAGACGCTTCTATTTAAGGGATTTAATATGTTTGAGGCTGTCGTTTATTTGAGCAGAATACACCTGGAAAATCTGTTCTGAGCTATTTACAATTCTGCAGGATTTTGTTTTTGCAAACAGTTGATAAATAGTGTATTTTGCTAATAAACCTTGAATAGTTTTGTATAGAATAGAATTGAATGATCTAAACCACTCCATGGATGTCTCGTGTGTTTGGGAATATCACAACTCTCAAGATCCAGTTTCTACTTGATATTAGATTTTCAACAGAATATTAGATAGTTTCTAAGTCTTGTTTGAAAATAATTTAAGCTAAATGAAATCCGGTGTAATATGAATAAATTATTTTTGGGGGCACTGTACCCTATGACAATATAGTCACATTTGAATTATTTGTCAAAGAGTAGAAATATAATATAATATAAATCAATTGGTGTCAAACTGTTAAAAATAACACCAGGACTCACAAGATGTCAGAAGTGCACTTCACAACTACTGTTTGTGTGTCCTGCGAAACGCACACTTGTTACAGTGTATGTAGCAGCTTGCGCGCACACACACACACACACACACACACACACACACACACACACACACACACACACACACACACACACACACACACACACACACACACACACACACACACACACAC